>PVHY01018840.1:0-28528 GCA_004024945.1 Uropsilus gracilis | reverse complement strand
AGGGGGCCTTGACAGGGCTGTGGCTAGAAGCAAAGGCTCCCCGGGTCACCCGTGATGCCGCCTTGGACGTTACAGCATCAGCTGGGACTGGGGCAGAGCCCAGAGGTGGGTTTTGCAGCAGCCTCGTGGGCGTGGCTGCCGAGGCGGCCCGAGGCTGCCTGCGTGTGTCGGGCTGGGGGAGCCGTGGCCACTCGCCCTGCTCGTCCCGCACTGCCCCGGGTGGTGTGAGTGGCAGCCAGGCTGCTCTCCATCTGGGCTGCTCTCGGGCCGGGCTGCTCTCCGTCAAGCGCTCCCGCGGCCGGCGCTGCGGCCGCCCTGGCAGCTGCAGGGCAAGCAAGTCGCGGCTTGGAAGGTCTGTTTACTTGGCGCCTCGGTCAGGCGATGCTCGGCTGCCCGCTCCGAGCCGCCGCAGTAACGGGGCAGGTGCGCACCTGACTCTCTTCTCTTTGGTCGGCAGATGACGCCAAGAGGAAGAGTGGCAACGGGTCCACGTCCGAAGAGAACCAGTTCAGCGACGAGGAGTATAAGACGCCCCTGGCCACCCCACCCAACACCCCGCCCCCCGAGTCAAGCGGCGGCAACGGGGACAACATGCCGCGGTTCTCCGGGGTGGGGTTCAGCCAAGAGCAGCTGCAGGCGCACCTGATGAGCTCCAGGATGTATGAGCGGTACTCCCTGTCCTTCATGGACCTCCAGATCATGGTGGGCCGCGTGAAGGACAACTGGAAACACGTGCAGGACATCGACGTGGGGCCCACCCACGTGGTGGAGAGGTTCAACGTGCACCTGCAGCTGGAGCGCCGGCTCATCTACACCTCGGACCCCAAGTACCCCGGGGCCGTGCTCTCGGGCAGCCTGCCGGACCTGAAGATCCACATCAACGAGGATAAGATATCGGCGCTCAAGAACTGCT
This sequence comes from Uropsilus gracilis, assembly GCA_004024945.1. NCBI lineage: Eukaryota > Metazoa > Chordata > Mammalia > Eulipotyphla > Talpidae > Uropsilus > Uropsilus gracilis. Next base: position 27,615 of record PVHY01018840.1, on the reverse strand, counting down.
TCGCGCTCCTGGCCACCCCGGAAGCCAGGGCTTCGGACGCTCAGATCAAGGAGAAGATCTTCCCCCACGAGGAGGAGCGGGGCCGCCTGCAGGACTCGGTTATGAACCTCACCCAGAGCATTGTGATGCTGGAGCAGCACACCCGGGAGGTTCTGGTGGAGTCGCAGCTCCTCCTGGCTGAGTTCAAGGTCAACTGCATGCAGCTGGGCGTGGAGAGCAACGGCCGCTACATCTCGGTGCTCAAGGTGTTTGGCACCAACGCCCACTTTGTGAAACGGCCGTACGACGCCGAGGTCTCCCTGACGGTCCACGGCCTGCTCCTGGTCGACACCATGCAGACCTACGGGGCTGACTTCGACCTGCTGATGGCCTCGCACAAGAACTTGAGCTTCGACGTCCCCACCGGCAGCCTCCGGGATAGCAGGGCCCAGTCCCCGGTGTCGGGGCCGGCGGCGGCCCACTTCACTGATGCCGCCACCCTGAACCACCGGTCCGCGCCTGGCGAGCCAGTCCCCCTGGACGGGACCCTCCCCAAGGAGCAGGAGTCCCTCATCAAGCTGGAGTACCAGTTCGTGAGCTCGGAGTGCCCGTCCATGAACCTGGACAGCACGCTGCAGGTGATCTCGTTGCAGGTGAACAACCTGGACATCATCCTCAACCCGGAGACCATCGTGGAGCTGATCGGCTTTCTTCAGAAGTCGTTTCCCAGGGAGAAGGATGACCTGAGCCCTCCGCCCTTGCTGACCGATTTTGAGCGGAGTGACAGTGAACACGGAGCTTACCAGTCCACCTTCGAGCAGAACACCGAGGTCGCCGTGGAGATCCACAGGCTCAACCTCTTGCTCCTGCGGACGGTGGGGCTGGCGAATGGGGAGCGGCGCGGCAGGAAGATCGCCACCGCGAGCATCGGTGGCACCAAGGTCAACGTCTCCCTGGGCAGCACGTTCGACATCAACGGCTCCCTCGGCTGCTTGCAGCTGATGGACCTGACGCAAGAGAATGCTAAGAACCGGTATGTGGTCAGCATCGGGAACGCCACCGGCTACGACAACATCATCAGCGACATCGGCCACTTTGAGTCGGTGTTTGTCCGCATGGAAGACGCAGCCCTCACCGAAGCTTTGAGCTTCACCTTCGTGGAGAAGTCCAAGCAGGAGTGCTTTCTCAGCCTCAAGATGGCGTCCCTGCACTACAACCACTCTGCCAAGTTCTTAAAGGAGCTGACGCTGTCCATGGATGAGCTGGAGGAGAATTTCCGCAGCATGCTGAAGAGCGCAGCCACCAAAGTCACCACAGTGCTGGCCACCAAGACGGCCGAGTACAGCGAGATGGTGTCCCTCTTCGAAACGCCGAGGAAGACCCGGGAGGCCTTTGCTTTGGAGGAAAGTGAAATATACGGGTTTGACCTAGCTGCCCCCCACCCGGACACCGTCAAGCTCATCTTGAACATAAACATCGAATCCCCGGTCGTCTCCATCCCTCGGAAGCCCGGGAGCCCCGAGTTGCTGGTGGGGCACTTGGGGCAGATATTCATCCAGAACTTCGTGGCCGGGGACGATGAATCCAGAAGCGACCGTCTGCAGGTGGAAATCAAAGACATTAAGTTGTACTCTTTGAACTGCACCCAGTTGGCGGGCAGAGAGGCCCCTGGGTCTGAAGTCGGCCAGGCGTTTTGCCCTCCTTCTGGCTCTGCCAACAGCCAGGAGGAGGCTCAGTTCACCCGGCACGATTTCTTTGCGTCTTTGCACAGAGGGCAAGGTGAGGAGGCGCTGACAGCTTGGTCTGTCTTTTTGAACGCGTTGGTCTCGTTTCACACCCAGCTCATGCGAAACGTTGCTTGTCACAGCCTTTTCCTACTTAACGTTTAAGAACTCAGAATAAGTGGGATGTTTCATATTGGATCGGTATGTCTCCGACTTCTCCCACTGAGTGTTTTATTTGGCAAAGTAAGAATTGCATTATTAAGTGGTGCCCCTTGAAACTGGGTCATTTCTCCTTTATAAGGATGATGCTTCAGTGGATGGATCCTGTTCAGACTATTATTTAACTTAGTCAAATACATGTCGTGTGTCCCCCCCCCCCCCCGTGGCCCCACCTTTCCTAGTTATATATTGTGGCCCAAGACAATTGAGGAATTGACATTAATAGAATAGGAAGTTCAGGTGGTAGGTGTTCTCCTTTTAGTAGTCTGCCTTCTACTATTTTGGCCCAGGGTTTTAGGAATAAAAATGCCTGTATTTGTGTTCTGAATCTAATCAGCTAAACTGCAAGAGTTCAATAGATTATTCTGCCAAAGTCAGGTAAGCCCAACAGCCTGACTTCATTTATTGGTGAAGAAATTAATGCCTCTGAAAACAACTTCTGTGAATCATGTATGTTTATTCACCAGCTCATTTACACGCTTAGCAGAAGACTGTTTCCTCTGCTTGGCAGAAGTTATTATTATTATTATTATTATTATTATTATTATTATAAAGTTTATTCCGGTTGACAATTTAGGCCATAGACATGTACATGAAAATTCCATAAAAGGGATGAGTATGTTGGGTGTTAGGAGGGGTGGAGATGGGAGGGAGTGGTCAGGGAGGGAAGGTGGTGGGTGGTCCCCAGGGAATACAAAGATGTGAAACACATGGCAGAAGTTTTTGATGTGGTGTCTTCTGTCCATATGAAAGCTGGGCGAGGACAAGCTGTTTGCTTGGGGAAACTCCAGCCCAGGAGGGTAGGAGAAGCTGGTGTAGACCCTGACTTGGATTGATGACCGGTCAGATTTTGGCGCATGTTGTGAAAGTGGGACTTCCTTTGGGTGTAGGCTTATCTGGCATCTCTCTTTGCTACAAGTTCTGGTCTTGGTGTAGTCGTCGAAGACCAACCCAGTCGAAGACCAACCGTTGACCAGACTCACCAGCCCTTCCGGCCTGAGAGTAACTCCTGGGCTCTGCTTTATACCTGACACTCAGCAGCGACCCAGCTATCAGGGTTGGTGTTTTCAGCCTATCACTGATTTCTTCTCTTACTCCAGCTTTCCACATTCTGAACAACACCACCATTCAGTTTAAACTGGAGAAGATTCCTGTAGAGAGAGAGTCCGAGTTGACTTTCTCCCTTAGCCCCGATGACCTGGGCACTTCTAGCATCATGAAGATCGAGGGGAAATTTGTGAACCCAGTACAGGTAACACCTTTCTGATGTTCATGTCAGGAGAATTGAAGTCATGCATATGTATACTTACAAAGCTGCATTTGTGTTTTGTTTTATTGTATGTTTGTGTGTAAAATGTCGGAAGGAGAATATATGACTTCAGAGAGCTAGCCTTTATGCATGTGTTGATAACTCATTCCAGTAAACACAGAACCTCTTTACTGGATGCTTTAATCACTGGGAGGTCAGGTCAGTCTGAATAGCTTTCTTCACATGGAGAGAGCGTTATGTAGAGAGAGAAGGCAGGTCCTTCTTTTCATTGTTATTCAAAAATGTGTGGCGTATTATTACTTAACATGCCAGAGTCCCCTTCTCAAGATGATAGCATTCTTGTCCTACTTTTTATGTAGTGATCCAGGCTATAAAGCAGTCTGGCTAGCTGAGTGCTGACAGAGTCTTTCAGGGAAAATTAGCCTTGCTCTCTTTGAAATGCAGTGGGCCGGGAGAGGAATGTCCTTTTCTCGTGTGCAGGTGTGTGTATGCATGTGTGTGCGCACATCGTCACCCTTTGTCTTTCTAAAGGTCAGGTCTCCTGACTGCACTGGGATGAGAACAGAGAGGTTTGCCTTGTACGGTGGCGGGGAAGGGTCAGAGGCAGGGCCCGGTCTCGGGCGGTGCATGAGGGAGTCACGGTTGGAACTCACTGTGCGGTGTCTGGCAGCTGCTGTGGCGTAGCCCTGGGTGCTGTTCACAGGACACGTGCACCTCCCGACAGTTGAGTTCCTTCTCGGCTGAGCTTTTGCCTCCTCAGTTGGGGCCAGCAGGATGAATCTCTCACCTTAAATCTCATGGCTGGAATTCTGTTAACATAACATTCTAGTGTTTGCTCTTGACTTCTGTTACTTCTGATAAAAAAAAAAAAATCTTCAAAAAATTATTATTATTATTATTATTATTATTATTATTATTTTTTTTTTTTTTGAGACTAGATTTTGCTATTTTTGCCCGTGGAACCGCAGGCTCACATTGCCCGGGGTACCACGGACTCAAGCCATCCCCAGCCTCAGCTTCCCAGGTAGCTGAGATTACAGGCGTGCGCCACCACGCCCAGCTATTTTTTTGGAACTAGATCTCGCTACGGGCCCCAGGTGGGACTCGAACCGTGATCCCTAGCCCTGGCCTCTTCATAGGCTGAAGCTTACAGGCACGAGCCACCATGCCCGGCCTGGAAGAAGTTATTTAATGAGGGGCTCCAAAATGACTACTTTCTGGTCTCTGTCATGTGACGTGTGTAGGCTGGGATTCCTGGTTAAAAAAAAAAATTGTCCTTATTACAAAAATTTGCCTGAAAATATCTTCAATCGTAAGTTATAAGCTGTTGTTAAAAAGCGCTACCTGTTTGTTGGCCGTGCTGAGAGCAGATCATGTGTCTAGGGGTGACGGCCGGCTATTATCCAGCCCCTGTCCTGAGTGTCATTCTGGAGCTGGAGCCACTTTGGAGTCTTGGCAGGGCTCCCTCCAACTTCCCAGTTGTGTTTTGGGGCTCAGGAAGAAGGGCTTCGCTGATCAAAGCGTGCAGTCAGCAGTCCTTATGTGCCGTGTGTAGACAATTCGGCGCAGTCCTGGAGGAGCTCCTAGTGCGCAGAGGGTGGGCGGAGAGGGCTGAGCCCTGAGAAGAACCAGCAGAGGCAGACCAGGCTCTCAGCTGACTCAGCGCCTCTTGGGGGAAGCCGTAAAGATCAGCTTTGGGAATGTAGGCGCCGTGCGTCTGATGAAGTCAGCAAGAGCACGGCCTCACTGAATTTCTCTCTCAATGCAGGTGGTGCTGGCAAAGCACGTGTACGAGCAGGTCTTACAGACGCTGGACAACCTGGTGTACAGCGAAGATCTGAATAAGTTTCCAGCCAGCGCCGCCTCCTCGCCTTGCCCCGCCTCTCCTCTGCCTTCTCTAGGGAGTGGCGGAGACCCTTCGGCTGAAAGGAAGGAGAACGGGCTGTTCAGCCACTCCAGCTTTTCTAACTCTTCTCAGAAGTCCTTGTCCGTGAAGGAAGTCAAGTCCTTCACGCAGATTCAGGCCAACTTTTGCATATCCGAACTTCAGGTCCAGCTAAGCGGAGATCTGACTCTGGGGGCCCAGGGCCTTGTGAGCCTAAAGTTTCAGGACTTCGAGGTGGAGTTCAGTAAAGACCACCCCCAGACGCTGTCCATCCAGATCGCCCTGCGCTCTCTGCTGATGGAGGACTTGCTGGAGAAGAACCCGGACTCCAAGTACAAGAACCTGATGGTGTCCCGGGGAGCGCCGAAGCCGTCCAGCCTGACGCAAAAGGAGTATCTTTCTCAGTCCTGCCCTTCCGTGGCCAACGTGGAGTACCCTGACATGCCACGCTCGCTCCCCTCCCACATGGAGGAAGCGCCCAACGTCTTTCAGCTCTACCAGAGGCCCACCTCGGTGTCTCGGAAGAAGCAGAAGGAAGTGCAGGACAAGGACTGCCCCTTGACCCCGCCCCCGTCCCCCTTGGTCGATGAGCCCCAGACCGCTCCTGGGAAAAGCAAATTCGATGACTCCTTGGTCCACATCAACGTATTCTTGGTGGACAAGAAGCATCCGGAATTCTCCTCCTGCTACAGCCGAGTTAACCGGAGCATCGATGTGGACTTCAACTGCCTGGACGTGCTGATCACGCTGCAGACCTGGGTGGTGATTCTGGACTTCTTTGGAATTGGCTCCACCGCAGACAACCACGCCATGAAGGCGCCTCCCGAGGACCCGCTGCAGACCGTGAGGTCCGAGTCCAGCGCCCTGATGGAGTCCGACCTCCAGGACCCAGTTAACACCAAGCTGGACCTCAAGGTATCGCCGCCTTGGCACCTCCCAGGCTGGTGGGCGTGTTTGTTTAAGCGCTGGCGTGGTGCATTTGCTCTCCCAGATGGATTTTGCTGGCAGAGCACCGCTTGGTATCTTCTGGTTGTCTGTTGCAAAAGGGGAGATGTTCGTGTTCTAGAAGGGGTTTTCCTGTAAATCCCTTCCAGAGGCCGGGGAAAAAAAGTGGCTCCTTTGGGCTGTCTGATTGAATGGGATTCCATAGTGTCTCTGGGCCTCAGTTTCCTCATCTCCACTCATCCAGTTAAGACAAGGAAATGAGGTAATGCGTGCAAAACCCCTTGCAGAGGGTTTCGGACATTGTAGCTACACTGAATGTGGCTTTTATCATCCTTTCCCCAGAGCACTACTGTTCTCATGCAGAACACTGCTGGCTTTGGTGGAGGGCAGCGAGTGACCGACCGTTAGCCATGAAGCCTCGGTCGCCAGACCGCCTGGCCGTGGGCAGAGTGTTTAAGCTTTTCTCCGTTAGTAAACGGGGCTTAGAGGCACCCGCACCATCCGTTGTGAGGCCCCAGGGAGGTAGCCTGGGTGTCCGCACAGGGCGCACAGTGAGTGTTTTGTTTCGGGCATCTGTTACTCTTCCACCAGTGTGGGATTACCACGCCTGCAACCTGCCCCCCGTCCTCGTTGTAAACGCGTGAAGACTTGAAAAAAGACGGCATTTGAATTGAGGCTGTTCGGCCATGTCTGCGAGAACAGTAACGTGTAGGTGGTCACGTGCAGGTGACCATTTAGGGGTCCCGAGCCTATGTAATGAGCTCCGCTCTGGAGCCCTGGGTCCCTGCAGCGGTCTTTACACCGGTGTCCCAAGGACGATGTGTCTCTGTCTTAGCATGTATGAACTTGCACTTGGTGCCAGGAGAAATCAGGGAGGAGAAACCTCTTTTATCCAGTTGCCACTGTCTTACCTCCTTAGCTAGCAGTGGGCTCCTCTAGCCTGGAGATGGAGGGCGGGCTGGCCAAGGACCAGTCTTACCTCTCTGGCTCGAGGCCTCTGCAGCACTCTGAGGCCTCTGGCTTAGCGGACGACTGGGCGCTGGAGAGGCGCTCATCCTCTCGACTTCCGGGGTCACGCGCCTGACCTTCTCGCTGTCTGTGCTCTTAGGTTCACTCGCTCTCTCTCGTGCTGAATAAGACCACCAGTGAGCTTGCTAAAGCCAACGTGTCCAAGTTAGTGGCGCACCTGGAGATGATTGGTAAGTGGGGAAAATCAGACTTGCACAGGTCTGGTGAGAATTGGGACATCCTCAGAAATCTCACTGCCTCACGCATGGTTAGTGACTTGGTTGGTGTTGGTCGGCCACGATTTGTGGTGGTGGTTCCCAGCTGTCGGCATCTGGAGAACTTGCTGGAAATGCCAGTCTCCGGCCCAGCTCTTCCCCACTGCAGGAATCTGGGTCTGCAGCTGGGCATGGAGTCCTGGTATCTAGCTGTGTTTCTTCCAATTTTTGGGGGTTTTGAGCGTGAAAAGGGGGCATTACTAATGATTATACCTGGGAAACAGTCCGTAGGCTCTCTGGGAAACCAGGGCATGTGGTTAGTCTGGGGGTTGGCATAAGCAGGGAGCCACCAGGAGGGCTGGTCTCAGGCAGGAGGGCAGGGTAGCGAAGCTGGCATGCTTTCCCATGGGACGCTCTGCTTGGAAATTCCTGGAAAAACACAGATGATTAGCTCCATCAGATTCTACAGAGAATGTATAAATATGAATGAAACACAGTTCCTTCCTTCTTGAGGGCAGGAGTCCAAAGCTTCAGGGTTGACCCTGGGAAGAAAAGATTATTTGGGGAAGGAATGAACTGAAATTGAGGTTTTGTGCCTGGTGTAAACGAACCTGTGAATGCTTCCAGAGGATTTAGTCTTTACAGCTGGGAGAAGCATGGGTATTTTTTCAAGAGGACATTAAGAGTCCAGAATAAGATGTCTTCGATGGCTTGGGAGCATAACTAGCGTGTCAAATACAGTCTTTAGTCACTTTGTAATGCTCATTATGATGATGAAATTTGTTTGATAGAGGCAAGAGTTCAGCGTATCCCTTTTTAATATCCACATCATGTTAATTACTGTTTCATTATAGGTTCACATCCCAGGTGTACATTCTTCAACACTTCCTTTGTTCTATCCACCTTGCAGGGGTTCACTCACGTCACGGCAAAGTCTCAAACCTATGTCTCCAGCGTCTATCTCATTAATCTCACTTTTTATTAAATCACGCTCAAATTCAGTTAATGTTGTTGAAAACTTGACATCTCTCTGACACCTCCTCCTTTATTCTTTTACCCATAGTATGAATAATAGACCTTATGATATTTCACTAATCCTAATTAGTGGTTTTATCTCAGAAAGGAGTCATGTTACCAGCTATATTTGTAAAGGTCTTATTCTGTAAACTGTGTATGCATTTTACTGAATGTCTTCACCCTTGTCCATGCTAAATTGTAAGGATTATTCCAGTCCCCTTTGGATTTCTGCATTGAGACTGTTGTAAATACTGCATCTCAGATTTTTCTGGGGGTACTGAACGTGAAAACTTACTTTTGACGTTTAGTTTGATTCAATGCTGAAAAGTCTGTGACATGGAAAGGATGGATCTTTGGAGTGTTAGCGGTTTTTTGTTCCAAAGATATTTAAAGCATCTGACAGAGGAAGGATTTTTTTTTTTTTTTGAGACTAGGTCTCTCTATTTTTGCACGTGGAACTGCAGACTCACGTTGCCCGGGGTGCCACGGACTCAAGCAATCCCCAGCCTCAGCTTCCCAGATAGCTGGGATTACAGGCGCGCGCCACCATGCCCAGCTATTTTTTTTTTGGAACTAGGTCTCGCTACAGGCCCCAGGCGGGACTCGAACCGCGATCCCTAGCCCCGGCCGCTTCATAGACTGAAGCTTATAGACACGAGCCACCGTGCCCGGCCTAGAAAGGTCTTTGAGAATATGTTCTGGCCTTAACCCCCAGAGGGAGACCTGGCCTTGCAAGGAAGCATCGGGAGCCTGTCTCTGAGTGACCTCACGTCCCACGGAGAGCTGTACAGGGAGCGTTTCACCACCAGTGGGGAAGAAGCCCTCATCTTCCAGACTTTCAAGTAAGAATAGCCATCTTTTCTCAGTTAACATTTTGTCATAATTGCTTGCTGTTTCCAATTCTTGTTGGCTGAGCAACAAAGAAAAGGCTTTTAAAATTCTAATCTTTGTATGTAAAATTGATACGATCTAGCCATGAGGAATCCTGACTTATGTTAAACTGGATCCGCATTTAAGCGAAGGAGTGTTTGCTCTGGCATCGTGAACAGAGGGGGATGGCGGGAATAATTCAGGCCTGTGTGCTCACGCCTCACTTGTTAGGTGACTTAGGCCAGTCACTTAATCATCGTGCATCGAGCTTTTCTATCTAAATATTGAGAGGACCAAGTTACATCAGACTCCGTCTCACCCTAAGATTTCAACCTGAGAAAGTTGTTGCTGATGAACATGAAATTACCTTATGCATTTCCCCCTATATAAGCACTCGTCTCAGTTTTAAGTTGCAGATGACATAGACCTATCTAGTTATTAAAAAATGGTTTTCTCAGAAGCTTTTAAATGATGGTCTTCAGCCCAGCTGGGAGATATTAGAAAATAAAGGTGCCCTGCTCTGCCGCCACGGGTCCCGGTCTGGGGCTGTGCTCACGCCAGTGCGAGTCCAGTGTTCAAGCAGTGTCGAAAAAAACGTCTAGAAGATGTCCAAGAATTTTCTCTCTCATTCTGGGGGAGTGTCTCATACTGCACTGAGAATGCGGATTGATTTGCATTTATTATTATATACCATAATGGCGTGGGTCTATACTAAGTAATTGATATAAAATTCCTAACTTTCTGCCTAGCACAGAATAGGTGCCCAACAATTTTAAGTTCCTTTCTCCAGTGTCTTTGAGTGGCATAAGAACTTCTTATTACTCTGACACTGTCACTGTCCCCATTGATTTCAAAACCATTGCTAGATGATTTTTACCTTTGGTAGATGTTTTTAAATTTCTCTTTGAATAGAGCTGCTAAAACTCTTTGGCCTATATGTTACGGAAGTAAAGATTTCTGTCTGCTTCCAGCAGACAGATTTCCCCAGAAACACTGGCTCTCTGGTTCAGTCTTCATCAGTAATCGTTTCACGGTCTAAATGTTGTCTTTCAAGCCCCTGGTGTTGAAATCCAGACTGAACAGGAGTGGTGGACTTTCCGTGCAGGTGGGTAAGGAGCGGGTGACAGGTGCCTCTGATGGATTCAAGAGTGAGTTCCGTGCCCACCTGTGCATAGCCTTTGCCGTTGCCCCGGATTTTCATTTACTGCCCTCAACATGCTGTGGAAGAGCAGAAGGGCAGTGACCGGGGTTTGCCGTGTGCAGTCTGACGGTGGATTAAAATTGTTTCCCAGCAAGTCTCTCTGAGATACAGACTCTGTCTTGCTGCTGAGCTCCTCTCTGCCTCGTGCGCAGGTACGGCCGCCCTGACCCTCTACTCCGGAGAGAGCACGATGTCCGCGTGAGCCTGCAGATGGCCTCCGTGCAGTACGTGCACACGCAGCGCTTCCAGGCCGAGGTGGTGGCCTTCATCCAGCACTTCACGCAGCTGCAGGACGTGCTGGGGCGCCAGCGCGCCGCCGTCGAGGGCCAGACGGTAGGTGGCCTCCCTGACCCCCCCGCCTCTTCCGTGCGGCCTGGCAGGAGAGGTGTTAGGAGAAGTCTGGGAAATCTTCCTGAAGGAAAGTAAAGGCAGGCAGCTTGATGCTTACGAACGTCCTTCGCGTCGCGGTCTAGCTACGAATCCCACCGTAACCGGAGAGCTCGAGTTCCTGTTCCTCGTGTGGGGTTTCAGTTGCCTTTAAGGCTTAGCATCTTTGTCTGGGAAAGATGAACGGAACTTACGGGCAGCACTTACGGCTGCTGATCTCCATTCGGGCTGCGGTGGGGACATCCCCGTGGGAAGTGATCCCCAAGGGATCTCTGGTCTGCTCCGGAGAGTGGGCTTTTCCCAGGCACGTTGCCTGTCTCCGGACGTCTTAATTCGAGGCCCCTTCGTTGTCTCAGAAGTGTTGCCATGGTCCTTCCCCCGCCAGAAGAAGCACTCGCTGCTCTTTGATTTACTGAGTAATTCTGCCTCCACCTGGGAAGTCCTCACGTCCGAGCAGGTGTCTGAGAAGACAGAACACGTGAGGGAGAGCGCGGCTGTGCCGTTTCACCTTCAGTCCCGCCCTGACTGACACGCAGTCAGCGTGTGCCCCTCGTTTCTCAGACGTGGAATCAGCTTGGAGCCCTGGCGTCCCATGCTGCCCCCTCTCCTCACGGTGCTCTGGTCGGCTCTGCTCTGCAGAGAGCTGACGTCTCGGCGAGGGGTGTCCTGCGACTCCTGACTCGCTGGCCGGTGAGCTCAGGCTGCTGACCGCACAGGGCTGGCAGGTGCACTCCCCCCTCCCCCCAGCACTTGGGCTGTCCTGGCCGCGCCCCTGGGGTGCAGCCATGTCCTGTGGGGTCAGGCGCACAGTTCTCTCCCTGGGAGCCAGGGAGAACTGTTCCCGAAGTCGTTTGAAAGCGCATCGGGCGGGAGGTGACCACTGTAGAAATAGGCGCGGTCCTCAGCGGCAGCCTTGAAACGTGTCGCTGTCATCGGAGCGTTCCGTTGTTACCACGCGTGGACGGCGCGGATCGCGACACAGAAGGGCGTTGGGGGGACAGTCCCCTCGGTTCCTTGTCCCCCGGGCTTCCCTTCGTGGCAGTGACCACTGCTGCCGGGTCTGGCGGGTGCCCCGGGGGATGTGTGGTTTGAGTGCAAAGCAGCCCAGTGAACCGGCAGGCAGTCTGGGTGAAAGAGGCTTCCCCGCCTCCAGTGCTGTAGCTGCGCGTGGTTTTTGGCCCTGGAAACAGTGTTTGTGGAGCGAGCAGCTTCTGCGCTTAGAAACTGAAAGAGGCCGGCACGTGGCGCACGTGAAGGGGTCCCTGTCGCGCCTGTGCTCTTAGCGTGTGATGGCGTAAACCGCCCAGGTTCACCCGCCAGATGGAAACCGGGCGTGGCTGAGAGCGCCTCTTGCTCCTCGTGCCCCGCTGCCCCGTTGGCGCTCAGCGGCCCATCAGGGTCTCCTCGGGCCTGCGGGAAAACAAAAGCCCCAAGAGAACAGGGTGGAGCCGCACACCGCCCTCTGTTTGGCTGGCTTGACCTCTGGGAAGTGGCTTTGGACGGGGTTTGCCGCTCTGGGACCTGGGTGCCAAGATTCCGTCGGGTGTGACACGTGGTGTCGTTCATGCCTTTCCCTGCCTGTTCCACTGGGTGTCACATGCGTGCTTTGTCCCTTCTCCTGGCGAGCCTTCGGGCTGCTTCCTGGCGTGGCTGCAGGAGGCCGCATCTCGGTGCACACACCTGCCAGCGGTTCCCTGCCGGGCTCAGCAGGGCGCTCACATGCCTCTCCTTTTGGAGAACGTGCCCCATTGCCGGGCAGGTGACTGTCACCGGAGACACGCCCAGAGGCCGTCTGGTTTCAGGATTCCCTTGAACTTGTGTGCGTCGTAGCACCTGTCAGCCTTCTCATTTGGGGCCAGCTACTGGTGGAAGATGGTGGGTGTCCTGTTTGTGGTCTGCGTGCACATAAAAAGAAAACTTCCAAGTTGAGGCGTCGGAGACAGCACGCACCAGTAACGTGGTTCACTTAGACATTTGGGCTCCAGCTTCTTTCCTTAACCTTTCTGCATGATCTTCTCCCATCCTGCCCTGCACTTCTCATAGCTATCCTTGCTAATAACGCTACAATCCATCAAGTTCGCTTACTTACCATTTTCTTATTTTTTTAACATTTAAATTGCTTCCAGATTTTTATTGTTACGAGTTATCCTTCTATGAATATCTTTGTGCACATGGCTTTTTTTAGTTTTTGGTATTATTTTTATAGGGCTGAATCCTATTAATGGTATTGTTTGTGGAAAGCTCTGGGCATTTTTATGACTTAATGCAACTTCACTCCGTGTTGTCTGTTGGAGTTATCATGTACACCTGACACAGTTACTTTGCCTGTGTTTAGACAGGAGTGTTACTGTGGTAATCATTTGGGTCAGGAAATGAAACACTGTCTTGTTGAGTAATTGGGTTTAGCTTCCTGGAGTAAGCGGACATTAAGCAAATAGCTTTAAGATTTGTTTTATCAAACTGTATACAACAGGCAGAAGGTCACAGAAATGTATTTTGTTTTGAACATGGTATATGGGCTTTGAAGAAAAGCTGAACTCCGGGCTACTTACTCGCAGCTGTTTCACTCACCTAGATGTACAGCAAGAGCTGAAGAACTTTTTACTTTGCTGATAAGAGAAGGAGCTTATTTTGTTTGAAATTTAAATTTCTTTCTCCTATCGTGTCTTGGTGACAAACAAAGGTATCACCTACCTTTGACTAGTAGCTGAATTTTCATTCCTGTCTTTTTGTAAATGATGATCTAGTGGGACTTTAAATTTCTTAATCTTAATATTTGAAGTTAGAAGAGTGTCATGTGCCTAGTTTGATTGGGCCAAATATAAGTTGCCTAATTTTGACCCCAGGAGCATGAGACAGCTTTCCTGTGTCTTTAAGTCCACGTGTGGTCTCTTCTGTTAAAGGTCTTTGTTCACCGGGCAGCCGGGAGCGTAGTTTTCGGTGGCGCTTAGATGTGTAGTTTAGAAATCTTGGGCTAAGAGTCCCAAGTCTTGGAGTTGCTGCTGTAAGCTGTAGCTCCAGGGGCAAGTGCTTTTCCTCTTGTCTTAGTTTTAGGAGGAAAATGGAGATTGCAAAAGTAAGTGCTGTGCATGTGGTAAAAATTATTTGTATTGATGCTTTGGAGTTTTCAAAGTGCTTTCACGTGTTACCTCCTTTGATTGCTACGTCAGCCTCGTTTGGCTATTTCTTCAGCTTTTTAGCGGATGTTTACTGAAGAATGAGGTGTCCGGTGATCTAGTCGCTGGGAATATAATGGGAAACAAAAATGGCAAGGCCTTTAGTGGGAAGACACAAACAAGGACGAAAGATGGCTCCGTGGTACCTGAGGAGGCAGGCGTTTGTTTAGTGTCTTAATTTCTCTCAGAAGTAGTTTTCAGTTTTGAGTATAGTGGCATAAATAAATACATATATACACATATACACACGCGCATATCTATAGTTGTGCATACAAATATACTTACAAATATATATTGACTTTTTTTTTTAAATTAAATTGATCCCTGGATAGTTGGTACTTCCGATCTCGTTGTAAACACTAATTTTTAAAGCTTCCGTTTCTGGTTCCTGTCAGTTGTCCACAGAAATGTGGTTGATTTTTGGGAATTAATCGAGCTTCTGCCTCGATTTTCTTCTGCCAGGTGAGAGACCAAGCGCAGCGCTGCTCGCGGATTCTCCTGGACATCGAGGCTGGAGCTCCTGTTCTCCTTATCCCAGAGAGTTCCAGATCCAGCCATCTGATAGTTGCAAATCTGGGGAAGTTGAAAGTCAAGAACAAGTTTCTCTTTGCAGGTTTCCCTGGGACCTTCTCCTTACGAGACAAGGTGAGCAGTGTGCGTCCATCCCCGTGCAGCCCAGCCTGCGTTTTGGGAAACACCTTGGGAAAATACATATGTCACCACAAGAAAATCCCTGCTGCGGTTACTCTAGTGTGTGGCGCTCGGAGACTATTTCTTTGCCGTTTATTGACATTTCAGTAACAGGGATGGTAGGATTGCATCCCTTCCTAACTGCGCCTAGTAACTCAGCAAGCAAATCAGCAGTGCCTGTCTCCCATCTTTTTAATGCTCCCCTCACAGCCTGGCCTTGGAATTACCGACTGGGTATCTGCTGCGTGGCATTTTCCGGAGGGCGTGATTCGGCCCATGGTATCCGAAACCATTTACAAATTATCTGGATAATAGAATCTTACCCCATGTGTTGCTTGGCCCTTTAAAAACACCCTCTCGCCCTTAGTTCTTTCTTCCGAGAGCTTTCGGAAGTAATTGGGGTGAGGATGGCTGTTCTTTTCACAAATGGCGGCTTGGGGAATGGACAGAAGAAATAGGAACACCTAGTAAATCACGGGCATAGTGCTGAGGGGACCTCCGAAGTGGTCTGGGAGCCCCTCCTGCACATGTTACAGTTGAGGAGACTGAACGGCATTGCTGCAATGCGTGGCGTCGTGCTGAGTTTCAGCGAACCTTGCTGGTTCCCACAGCAGCTTTTCGGGCTGTCTGCAGGCTTATTTAGTACGAACTCATTTTACTTCACCCTGTGAAATTCTCAGGGCGCTGTGCTCAGTTTTTGGCCTAACAGCTAAATACATGAGGAGGGAGTGTGCCTTTGAGTACCCGGTTCTCAGCTCTTGTACGCTGGGTCCTAACAGTGGTGAACAGCTGATGTTTGTCGAATGCTTATTATACACCAGTCAGTGCTGAGCGCTTTCCGTGTCGCTCCTTGTGTTCTCATAAGGAAGCTGAGCGTCATCTGGTGTGGTTACCGCTGTCACGCAATCCCGGAACAGTCCGTTCTTTCCGAGCACATCCCCTTAAGACTGTACCTGGCTGTAGGACAGACCTCAGTGAGTGAGTGGGCTGGTTGCTTTTCCTGTCAATTTCTTGTAAATTGCAGTAACGTTGATCCTCAGTGCCTTTTGTGTTCTCAGAAGGGAAGGGTCCCCCTTTCAGGTGTTGTCACCTCAACTGCACCCACCACTGAAGCGCCTGTCATCCACCACTGTAGGCTTTCATGTTCCCTCCCCACTTTGTTCTCACCCATCTCCCTCCCCCCACCTACCGGCCTCATTTCTACTGGCAGATTTCTAGCCTGTGCTTTTTCCTTTGGCTTTATCTGACCTTTTGTGTTGTCTCTCTGTATTCCACATTTAAGTGACACCATCTGCTCCTCTGACATTCCACTCAGCGTCATCCCCTCCAAGCCTGCCCATATTGTCACAGATGGTAAGAGTTTACCTTTTGGATAGCTGACTGGTATTCCGTTGTGCATATAGACCACATCTTCTTGATCCGCTCGCCTGCTTTGGGCATTTAGGTGGTTTCCATACTTTGGCTATTGTAAATTGTGCTCCAGTAAACATAGGAGTGCAGGTGTCAAATCAGTGTTTTTGTGTTCTGCAGCTAGAGACCTAAAGTGGACTTGCTGGGTCATATGGAGGATCCTTTTTTTGATATTTTGAGTCTACATTCTTTTTTGCTCTTGATGTGGCTCATTCTCACAGGTACGAGGTGGCATCTCTTTGTGGTTTTATTTGCATTTCCTTGACCATCAGTGACAATCATCATTTCCTCATGTACCTATTGGCCAACTGTATGCCATCTTTGGAGAATTTACTTTTTAGTTCTTCTGCCCATTTTTTGGTTGTGTTACTTTTCTTTTTCTTAAGTTGCATGAGTTCAATTAGTTGGTTGTTTAAAAAAGACTTAGGTGAAGTCATTTCTTTTCTTTCTCTCTTTTTTTTTTTTTTTTTTGAGACTATGTCTCGCTATTTTGCCCGGGAACCGCAGGCTCACATTGCCTGGGGTACCACGGACTCAAGCAATTCCCAGCCTCAGCTTCCCAGGTAGCTGGGATGACAACCGTGTGCTACCACGCCCAGCTATTTTTTGAGACTAGGTCTCATTATGTTGCCCTGGGCGGGTCTCGAACCCGCAGACTCAAGCGATTCCTAGTCTTGGCCTCGTTTCGTAGGCTGCAATTAAAGGCACATACCACCGTGCCTGGCCTTGGTGAAGTCATTTCTTTTGGACTGTATAGTCAGTAAGGGGTGCAGTGTCAACAGAGACTTTGATGTCTGCTTTCCATACGTGGTGCTCTTAACAGTAATTGCTCCCAGCATTGGGTTTCTGGGAACATTAAGTTGGCAGGGCTATCCCGCTGTGTTAGTAGCCCTTTCCTGGAGACCTGTAGCTCTTCTGAATTTTCTAAAGGGTGTGGCTATGAAATCATCCAGAGACTTAGAGGGATAAACCCCAAAGGTTATTGTAGAAACGTATGTGCGCCGTTGTTACCTCTCTAGGTATAGAAAAAACAGGAGGGGACAAAGGGCACATGGCTGGTCGTCTTCACAGGGACTTTGCTAAGGTTCAGAAAGTAACAGGCTACTTGTCAGCAGTGCCTGAGCTCAGACATTGTTTTCAAATTACTGTCACCACAGTTTTTTCATTTGTCCTTCATTTCCTCTTGCGCATTTACTCACTATTGCTGGCCTAAGCATCCTGAACTGCAACTTCTCGAGTCAGTGAGCAGGAATGGGCAGGGTGAGGAGGAGCGTGAAAGCGAGACAGTGAGTCACTTGGAGCTTTGGGATCAGGCCCAGTGCGGGGTGTCTGGGTGACGGGTTGGAGCGCAGCTTCCAGCTGTTACTCAGGGTCGCTCTGGCGCCACACACTTATTTAGGGATCAGAGTGGAGGGCGAAGCCAGGCCACATTGTTAAGCAAGAGGAGGCCCTACCTGTGTGCATGTGCCCCGTCAACTTGTTTTCAGATGCAAGCTGGTAGCTGAGAACCTGCTCGTCTCCCCTGCCAAGGAAGTTTTCCTGTTGGAGTCTCGGTCCCCTGAGGCTTCACAGACTCCTCCTGCCTGTGTTTCTTTTTTAAGACAATAAAAGTGAAATCACCCACCTTGGTCTTAGGAAGAAACTCTGTTTCCGGAGTTGAGACAGGTGCTTTTTGCTGGTCTCTGACTGGAGTCTCAAAGAATATGAAAGAAAGGTGCATTTGCAGAAAGATTGGTAATTACTTCTCAGTTGTCCCGTTCATCTTTTCCCAGGGTTGAGGTATTTTTAACGAACTGTTCAGATACTAAGCAAGTATGTGTTTAAATTTGTGTTCACACCCCACGATGTTGTGTCTTTTTCCACTCGGTGGTGACTGGGGGAGTGTTGGACTCCCCCTTCCAGCCACCTGTGGTAAGATTACTGACTGCCTGGGTTTGTTCATGGCGAGTCTTTGTTTTGAAGCCTGTGTTTTTAAGGATGAGATTAGATCCAGAATGGGTGATCAAGTTCAGTAACACCATTTTTGTTTCCCTACCCTTCCTTTTTTCTTTGAGACTAGGTCTCGCTATTTTTGCCCGTGGAACTGCAGGCTCTCCTTGCCCGGGGCACCACAGACTCAAGCAGTCCCCAGTCTCAGCTTCCCAGATAGCTGGGATTACAGGTGCGCACCACCACGCCCAGCTATTTTTTTTGGAACTAGGTCTCGCTACGGGCCCCAGGCGGGACTTGAACTGCGACCCCTAGCCCCGGCCGCTTCATAGGCTGAAGCTTACAGGCACAAGCCACCGTGCCCGGCCTCCCTACCCTTCCTAAAAAGGTCAAAGAGTGATTTTCCGTGTCCCATATGTCTATATATGGATTCATGAGCTGACTGCAGAGTTTGCCTCTAAAGGAGAATTGCCAGAGTATCTCAAACCATTTTTGCAAACGGGTTGTTACTATTTTATTAAGTAAGCCAATGACAGCACATGTTTGTGGTGTTTTAATGAAGAAAATGTCCTTGTGTTTGTTTTCGAGGATTTGATTTTAAGTGGCAGCACATACAAGGGTCACCTTTTCTTCAAGGTATAACAGTTTTTGCCTCCTGGTATTTCTGAAAAACCTTATGGGATTCCACAGTCAGTTCACATGGATATGCTTGAATAAAGAGAATTGGAAAACTGACCCTTTGAAAATATTTCACTACTTGGGAAAGTCTACTCTTTCCCTTCCTGGTAAATTACTTCCCTCCTGGGTGAAGTCCTTCTTAAAGACTATCAGAAGCAATTGGAAAAATGGTACCTGTCTAGGTAGTGTTTCTGGGCAATCTTATTTCCTTAGTCTAGGAAAACGTGATCTTGTCACATATCTGTGATGGCTCTGTGGAATTCCATAAGGGCTGCTTGGAGTGTGTCAGGTGTTACAGAACCTGCAATCAGAAAAATGTATCTGTGACGCTTAGCTCTCCACAGCTGCAGGCAAGCCGACCTGACCTGGGCCTATGTGAAATGAACTTTCTTTATCAGCAGTGACTCTGCATTCACATTTGCCCTCTCATACCTGTCTGCATGTGTGGGGTTTGTCGAGTGTGCATTCCAGTGGTTAAAGGGCAGGAAGTAGCCCTGAAACCGGAGCTTGCCAGCGGCTGTTTGCCTTGGAGGGTCACGGCTCCTGTGTGCCCGGAGGGTTTAAGGAGGCTTTTACGTAAACCCACATGCTGTAACAAGCCAGGGGTTGAACTTCTTACATGAGCTTTCCCTTTCATTTCCCTCAGCCATCATATGTGCTTAAACCATAATTTCCAGTCTTTTAAAAAGCTTTGAGTTAATCTCCTCAAGCCATTGATTTACTTGAACCAGCTACAGGGAGGCTGTAGAGATGAATCAAATGAAAGAGCAAGAAATGTGTTCCAGAGTTTAAATAAACCAAGCAGGAGGGGAATATTTAAATACTAGCATTTGCCTAGTAATTAGCCTTGCCCCTCCCCTCCTCAGGAAGAAATTGCAGGAAGTTAGAGCTGGTTTATTTCACTGTTCATGAAATTGTGACCTAGGATAACTAGGTGAAGGAGAACAGTATTATCGTCTCCCTCTAGATTCTGAGAGGAACTTAGGCAGTACTGGAGGAAAACCATTCTCTGCTCCCCACTTGCTCGTGATAATGGGCAGATGAGAGCCAACCAGCGATGCAAGAGCCACGCAGATGTGTAGGTCTGAGGCCAGAGCGCGGGGGTTTAAAAATCAGTTACCAGATCATGCTGCTGAAAAGCGTTTACCCGTATCCATCTGAAGGAATTAAGTCTGTTAGCGAATGTATGGCATTTTCAGTAGAACTCAGCATTTCACCGTCCTTTCCATGCTCTTAACTAGGCAGGTGGTAGGAAGTTTGACTCCTGTGGTTTCCATTTTGTTGTCATTTGTTCTGCTTTTGCGCAATGAGAAGCGTCAACCCAGTAACGAGATCTCTGAAGCGCTTCTCTCTTGGTCATGCTTACTCCATTTGAGCCAGACTGCCACTAGAGACAAACTTAGCATAGGTGACCCTCCCCTCTATCAGCAGAGTGAAGACAGGTATCATCTGCCTGAGATCTGCTTTTGTTGCATTTGCCCTCGTTCACCGCTGGCACTGAGCATCTCGACCGTTTGCTCTTCAGCCAAAGATGCTATCTCCTGCAACATTGTTCCGGTGCCCACAGATACTGAGCTAGATGTGAACTCTTTGTAGATAATATTCACGGCCTCTTACTCTCATGTCCACGGCATGAGAAGGGCTTGGGAAGGGCCAGGTGTTACTCCTGGAGAGACGGTCACCCCTCGCCCGGCATCCTAGTGTTGTTTCATTTCTTCCCAGGAGTCTGTGCCTTCAGCCTCCCCGATGGGCACACCCAAGCACGGTGTGAGGAAAACGCCCAGCACCGAAGAGCCCAAGGGGACCCATTTCGAGGGGCTGTTCATGGCGCCTCCTGCTGGAGCGAGTCCAGGCAGCCAGAAGGGTGAGCTGGTGCCCAGTGTCACGAGCCAGCAGCAAGGACGCCAGGCCATGCCCGCTGTCGCCCAGCTGCCCCGGAGCCCAGGTAAAAGGGGAGCGAAGAGCTGAGCGTGAAGTGGGGAGATTCACAACGCCATCTCGGGAACCTGGGGGACATCTGCCCTGTGAATGCTGGTCAAGGATGTGACCGGGTCTGGTTGTTGCTGTAGAGAGCTTACGATGGAGCGTTAGCACCGTGTGGCTTCTAACTTCGCCAGGCGCGGGGTGACGGAGACTTAGACTGCCTGGGAGGTCGAGGTGGCTGGGCCCAGATGGTGGAAGCCTAGCCGGTGCCGCTCCTGGGCCCCTAAGACGCACCTTGCCATTTGCCGCCCAGATGCTGTCCTTCTCTGTGTTATTCTCTTTAGTCCTAAACAGCTCCGAGCAGTAATAGTATTGCAGGAAATACTGGTGTGCAGTAGGTAACGGTGGCTGCTCTGGCACTTTTTAAAAGGCATGAACTGTCCGGCTGTTGGATCTGCTCTAGGATATAAGAATCAGTCGCTCCAGATGAGAGCCTAACCTTGGCCTCTCCATTTTCAGCTGTGTTCTGGCTGGGGGATGTGTTGGGAGCTGGGTGCGCTCTCGTTACTGACCTGCCTTGATAAAGCTGCTGCATGTTTGCGTAACTGGAATACCACCTTCAGGTGGAGGAGGTTCGGCCGTGACTTGAGCAGTCTCAGAGAAACCCCTTTGCTGTTGATTGTTTGTTGGTGACTGTAAAAGTCTGGTGCAAAATAAACTGGGGGCCACAGTCCAGAGAGAGCGAGCGAGCCTGTGAGCCACTTCTGCCTTCTGCCGGAGTCTTCTTGACTCAACGTCAGTCCTTACCTCCCCCTCGGGACCGTTCGATTATGTTGCAGCTGGCTCGTGACAGGGTTGGATCGAGACATCAGGTGCAGCACCAAGAAGCCAGAGGGGGAAGTCGAATACGACCATCCCCAGCACAGGCCCCTGTGACTAGAGAGGTGCGGGACTCTGGGCAGGGAGGCTGAATGTCTCCTTGGACGTGAGGGAACGTTAACTCCCCACAGTCCTGGTGTCCTGGAGGTGACAGCAGGTGGAGAGAGGTTTATGATAAGGTTGATGGTGACTGGAGTGTCATCATCACCGGTGCTGTTGAGTGCCCAAGTGTGCCAGCCAAGTGCACACCTTGCACCAGGAATTGCATGTCGTCCTCATGACCCCATAGAGTGTGATTTTTATCTCCATTTTATGGACGAGACAAAGGCTTAGAGACATTAAGTAATTAAACTTAAATAAACTTGCCAACGGTTATGGGGACAGCAGGTGGTCAAGTTGAACTATGAATTTAAGCAGTCACACGTCAGAACCTGGAATGTTTTAATTGAAAAAGTATACATTTTCCCTAACTTCGCTGTGTGCCCTGAAGTGCTCCCACTGCCTTGTCCCCTGAAGTGCTCCCACTGCCTTGTCCCTGTGAACCGCCATCCTGGCCACTTGTGCTAATAACCCCTCCCCTGATTTCACCTTCCCTCCTGCTCCCACATGTAAGTGAGGCCATCCAGTATTTTCTTTCTTTCTGCTTATTTCTGCTAGCATGATTTCTTCTAGCTTCATCCATGTTGCTGCAAATGACATGAGGTTTTCTTTTTTGATGACTGAATAATATTCTATTGTGTACATAGACCACAGCTTTTTGATCTCTTCATCACTTTAGGGGCATTTGGGTTGTTTCCATATCCTGGATATTGTGCATCCTGCTGCAGTAAATGTAGGAGTGCAGGTGTCCTTTTGAATTGGCGTTTTTGTATCCTTTGTTGGATTCCCAGTCATGGCTTGCTGGGTCATATGGTAGCTCCATTGTCAATAGTTTGAGTGTCCTCCGCACAGCCTTCCAGAGACTGGGCCAGTTTGCGTTCCCACCAGCAGGGTAGAAGTATCCCTTTTCTCTGCAACCAGCACTTGTTGTTGCCCATGTTTTTGATGTGGACCGTTCTTAGTGGTGTGAGGTGGTATCTCATTGTGGTCTTGATTTGCGTTACCCTGATTATAAGTGATGTTGAACATTTTTTCATATATCTCTTGGCCATTTGTATTTCCTTTTTGGAGAGGTGTCTTTTAAATTCTTCTGCCAATTTTTTGACTGGATTTTTTGCTTCGTTTTGTTGAGTTGTGGGAGTCTTTGTAGCTCTTTGATATTTTATCAGTTGTATGGAGTATAAAGTTTTTTCCCCCATTCAGTCGGGTGTCTTTTTGTTTTGGATACTGTCTCTTTTACTGTCCTGAAGCTTTTTAGTTTGATGTAATCCTAGCTGTTTATGCTTTCCTTCATTTTCTTTGTTTCTGGAGCTATGTCCTAAAAGAGGTTTCTGTGGTGTAAGTCATGGAGTGCTTTCCTATGTTTTCTTCTATGTATGTTATGATTTCAGGTCTTTTTTTTTGAGACTAGGTCTTGCTATTTTTGCCCGTGGAACCGTAGGCTCTCATTGCCCAGGGTACCACAGACTCAAGCAATCCCCAGCCTCAGCTTCCCAGGTAGCTGGGATTACAGGTGCGTGCCACCACGCCCAGCTATTTTTTTTGGAACTAGGTCTTGCTACGGGCCGCAGGCAGGGCTTGAACCGTGATCCCTAGCCCCAGCCGCTTCATAGGCTGAAGATGATTTCAGTTCTTACATCCAAGTCTTATCCATTTTGAGTTGGTTTTTGCATTTGGTACGAGGGAGTAGTCTAGACTCCTTCTTTTGCATGTAGTAGTCCAGTTTCTCCAACACTATTTCTTGAAGAGACTGTTCTTGTTCAGTGTATATTTTTTTGCTCCTTTGGCATAGATTAGTTAACTGTATATGTAGGACTTTATTTCTGGGCTTTCGTTTCTGTTTTATTAGTCTGTGTGTCTGTTTGTGTTTTAGTATTATGCTGTTTTAATTATTATGGCTTTGTATTATAATTTAAAGTCTGGGAAGGTAATGCCTCCATTTTCTCTCCTCTTGGTCAGGACAGCTTTGACTGTTCAAGGTTTTTTAATTTTTATTATTTCAAATGAATATTCTATTTGTGAAGGAATCTGGCATTATCTCTGTGTGGTGTGGAGGTGAGCAGGCAGGAGTGGGAAGTGTGGGGGCCATAGTGGAGGCTTACAGACATCCAGTTTTCTGAGGCAGGCAGCTACAGACATTTGCCAAAGACAGAATGAACTGTGTCTGGCTTTTTAGCTTTTTCCAGGATCACCCTCCCTGAGTTCCATGTTTCTCATTGTCTCTCTTGCCGGTTCCGTGTAGAAGACCACGTCTGCCTGTTGGACTGCATTGTGGTAGACCTACAGGACATGGACATCTTTGCAGCAGAGAGGCATCCTTGCGAGTATTCTAAGGCCGCAGAAGACAACAGTGGAGACCTGATCTTTCCCTCCTATTTTGTGCGCCAGATGGGAGGAAGCCTCCTAACTGAGCCCTGTAGGCTGAAGTTGCAGGTGGAGAGGAACTTGGACAGGTGAGTACTTTAAGTTGACCAGCTGTTACTCGTAAGTAGAATGTCAGTCCATGGGAGTCAGTGCTCTGAAGCTAAGTCAGGAAGAGCGAAGGTCCTCACTGCTTCCTTGCATGTCCCTCCTCTGTGCTGGACGTGAGGACTACTGTGGTGTAAGAAGAAACTGTGTTCTCTAGGAGCCTTCGTGTTGTTGTGGGAAACAAGCGGTCAAGGAGATGGTCCTAATTTAGTGTTTAATTCGGTGTTAATGCTGTGCTGTAGCCTCCCAACAAATGCCTCTGGAGCTGAGAAAGGGGCATGAATTTAGCCACGTTTTGGTGGGGGTGAGGAGGTGGAGGTGGCGAGAGTGCTCTGGAAGAGGTGACACGTGGACTGTGTTTTCTGAATACAGCACAGGGCACACTCCTTACTCCAGGGTGCCATTTCGTCACCAGCTATTGGCATGCAGCTCTGCCCATCTCTCTCTGATGGACACTGACAATACTCCAGAGAGACTAATAGACAATCTGATTCACCTTTTAACTGACTTCAAACCCAGGGTGGTTGTTACTTTGCTCTCTCTAGAACTTTGCTGTGGCTGTCATTTGTTCCCTATCTGGCTGGGAAACTGTAAGCCTTCCCAGACCCTGTTTGAGACTGCCAGCACCAGTCAGGCCTCAGGACTGGGCCCTGGACAGCGCTAGCAAGGGACCCCCCCCGGGATGCCATGCTCTTCTGGCCTGTGTGTGTGTGTGGGGGGGGGAGGGGTGGGCACTGCCAGGCAGTGTGGCGTCTTCCCCCATATTTTCCCCCATGGTCTTTCCTCTTTGAGACCAGCAGCACTCACACCTCGGCTCCGACAGGTGGTGGGGTGTGTCGGGAGGTGCGAATGACGTTCTCAGTCGTGGTGTGTGGGAAGCAGCCTCTTTCCTTGCAGATAACTGGCCTTTCTTCCTTTGCCGTCTGGGGTTTGGGCGAGTCATTTAGCTCCTCTTTTCTCGCTGCTCTCGGGGTTGGTGACACAGGGCAGCCGCTCTCACTGGGGCTTTGGCGTTTCATTCTTGCTTGTTGCGCGAGTGCTCCCTGGCTGCCGGCCCATTATGGTTGGCATGGGCGGGACTTGGCTTGATGGACGGGCTGAGCAGCCTGAAGAGGAGCTTCGTTATTTAGAGTTGAGCCCTTTGTTTTCTTTCCAAGTAACGCTTTCCCCAAGAAGTGCCCTTTGCTGCTCTGCTCATCTCTGCTTTCCCCTCCGACCTCTGCATGTGCAGCCGGCGGCGCTGTGAGCCCCGTCAAAGGTGCCCACTGAACATGCGGCAGCCCCGTCAGCCTCTCACGCCCCAGACGCAGAGCCCACGGTGGCACCCGTGCACCCTTCCAGGCTGTCTCTGTTGAGTGCTTCGCTGCTCTTTCTGAGATGTGTATATGGACTCCTCCCAGTAGACAGGGTCATGCTTTCCGCACCTCTTCCACTTCAAATCCTGGGCCTCCACCGTCTGCAGTCAGGGAACCCTGCTTCGCCCTGGTAGAGGGTTGAGAACAGGCTCCTCGATATCGGGGTGAGGTTTATACCTCCATCCGGGCTCCTGTGGCTCACTCTGCCTGCTGCGGCCGAGGCAGGAACCGGTTCAGCCTTTACGCTGCTGCCTGAGGCGGGCCTGGCCTCTTGCTTTCGTCACCGCTGAGTCGCAGGGTTGTGGACCATGCTTGGCATCCTTGCTCTCATGCTTCCCCAGCGGTGATGTGTTCTGAGTCTTGTGGGATCTTCCACATTAATATGTGACTTAGTCAAGGCCGGGCACGGTGGCTCGTGCCTGTAAGCTTCAGCCTATGAAGCGGCCGGGGCTAGGGATTGCGGTTCGAGTCCCGCCTGGGGCCTGTAGTGAGACCTAGTTCCAAAAAAATAGCTGGGCGTGGTGGCGCGCGCCTGTAATCCCAGCTACCTGGGAAGCTGAGGCTGGGGATGGCTTGAGTCCGTGGTACCCCGGGCAGCGAGAGCCTGTGGCTCCATGGGCAATATAGCGAGACCTAGTCTCAAAAAACAAAACAAGCAAACAAACAAAAAAACGTGACAGCCTGGTGTGGTGCCTTTCTAAGTGTGCTTGGTGAGAAGGGCTCATGTAGGGGCAGCCTGACCCCCAGCCCGGCTTACTTGCTTCACTGGGGGCCACGTGAAGTCCTTGTTATCAGAGCTGGAGATGACTGGGTGTCGATGCAGTCGGGCACGTTTTAGCTCCCACGGTGGCTGTGAGCACCGCCGACGTTGAGTGGCGCGTCTGTAAAGTGACCTTTTTCCTTTTTCCACAGAGAAATTAGTCACACCGTGCCAGACATCGCCATCCACGGCAGCCTCTCCTCCGTCTACTGCTCCCTGGACCTGTCCAAGTATAAGCTGATCCGCGGCTTGCTGGAGAACAACCTGGGCGAGCCCATCGAGGAGTTCATGCGGCCTTACGATCTGCAGGACCCGAGAATCCACGTGAGTGAGACTTTGTGGTCTTGGTTGTGGCGTCATCTCCGGGGCCGGTTGCCCCAGTGCACGTTGCTCAGCTCGCCCTGCGCACGAAAATGGAGCGGCAAGCGTCATCTCCCGCCAGAGTAGCCCCTCCTGGGCCCCCGTCAGCCGTGGGGTGATCCGCGTTTTCTCTTGCAGACCGTCCTGAGCGGAGAGGTGTACACCTGCATGTGCTTCCTCATTGACATGGTCAACGTCAGCCTGGAGCTGAAGGATCCGAAAGGAAAAGAAGGCGCCGGGTCCCTCGCCAGGTGCGCCTTTCCCTCTGCTACTTGCTAACGGGTCCCCGCCTAACAGACTGTTCCCAGTCACCGTGACGCAGATCACGCGCCCCCTTGCTCGTGCACGGGCCAGAGGCTGCGGGCGGCGGCTCTCGGCTGAACAGCCTCTGCGCGCTATCGGCACTCAGGCGCGGTCTCCTCGGCACAGCCTGAGGGGCGCTGGCCGAGCTGTTGTGTCCAAGCTGTGTCCATGTGGGTCTCCGGCGGCTCTGCTCGTGACAGCTGACAGAGCAGCCGGCCCCATGGTGAGGGAGCACGGTATGGCCGGGCTTCAGGGGCAGCTTGGCACGTGGCTGGCCCCACGGGCCAGAGTGAGGTCCCACGCTGAGAGCCAGGAAGTGCAGTCTGTGTGGGCCTGGGGAGGGGAGGCCTACAGCTGCGGCCAGCACCACCAGTGACTCTGTTCCCACCCACACTTGAAAACCGGGTGATGCCACACAGGCTGGTTGGCTCTGGTGTCTTTTCAAATGGAAGCCGGCGCAGGCTCTGACAGGAGCACCCTTGGAAGCTCACTTGCAGCCTGGGCTGCCTTCGGCGAGCACCCGTGCTTGCCGGGCCGGTCCCTTACTGCAGCCCCCGCGCGGTCCGTGTCGCCCTGCGCTGTGTGATGACTGGGAGAGAGGCGTCCAGGCAGGTTGTTTCTGCACACTTGATGACCTTTGAAGTTTGGGCAAGTGTTGCTGCTGTTTTGCACATCGGAGCTTTCGACCTGCGTCTGCTCAGATGGCGGGTAGAGCGCTTTCGCGTTCGGCAGTGGGCCGTCACGCGGAGCCATCCCGCCACTGACGCGTACAGCCTTCTCTGCTGTCCTCGGGTGGACCTGGCCTGGCCTGCACCCAGCTCCGCGGCTGAGCGCGCGCTTCAGTGGGGCGGGGGCGGGGGGGGG
>PVHY01018839.1:12980-28618 GCA_004024945.1 Uropsilus gracilis | reverse complement strand
AAAAACAAAACAGCCAGACATTCATTCCCAGATATTTACTTAGTACTTGCTACATGCTAGTTGCTGTGCTAGGTAATCCAAAGTAGAAAAGCAGTTTTAATTACTGTAATAGCAATCTGATGAAACAAGTAACATAATTATTTCTACTTTAAATTGAGGCAGTAGATTTATTGAGGATGAGTAAGTTGCCCAAGTCTCATAGCTGGACATGAGAGAACAAGGGTGGCACAAGCCAGCCCCAGGACTGCATCTGACACTGCTACAGATTGCATATTGCCTCTTCAATATCAGCACCAAAGGCATGGACATTCCCTTGCATCTCTACAGAACTTACTTGGGGTAGTATTTGCAGTTCTTTTATTTTTTCCAGGTTTGGAAAACCCACTGGTGTAGTTAGACTTCTTTTTTTCTGAAGGTACATTTGTGTCTTGTTGACCTGAATTCAAAGACATAGAATGAATGAAAGATTTCCAAAGATTTCTTTCTACTAAGACAAGTTTGTAAGTTGGGGCTGGGCATGGTGGTGCGTGCCTGTAATCCCAGTGTTGGGAGGAAGAGACCAGGGATCGCTTGAGTCCGTGGGTTCAAGACTACCCGGGGAAACATAGCGAGACCTAGTCTCAAAAAAAAAAAAAAAAAGTCTTTAAGTTACCCCAGAGCAAGCCAGGCATGGTGGCTCGTGCCTGTAAGTTTCAGCCTATGAAGTGGTTAGGGCTAGGGATTGCGGTTTGAGTCCCACTCGGGGCAACACCAGGAGACCTAGTCGCAAAAAAAAAAAAAAAAAAAAAAAAAAAGCTGGGTGTGGTAGTGCGTGCCTGTAATCCCAACTACCTGGGAAGCTGAGGCTGGGGATTGCTTGAGTTTGTGGTACCTCGGGCAAGGTGAGCCTGTGGGCAAAAATAGTGAGACCTAGTTAAAAAAAAAAAGTTACTATGTGATGGCCTCTGCCAAGGTGCTAGGAGAAATAGGACACATAAGGAGCACAAAAATTAGATCTAGCATCACTACAATTTTAGCTCATAAGCATCAAGTAGGCAGAAATGGGCCGGGCTCGGTGGCTCGTGCCTGTAAGTTTCAGCCTATGAAGCGGCTGGGGCTACGGATCGCGGTTCGAGTCCCGCCTGGGGCCTGTAGTGAGACCTAGTTCCAAAAAATAGCTGGGCGTGGTGGAGCACGCCTGTCATCCCAGCTACCTGGGAAGCTGAGGCTGGGGATTGCTTGAGTCTGTGGTACCCTGGGCAACGACAGCCTATGGTTCCACCGGCAAAAATAGCGACACCTAGTCTTAAAAAAAAAAAAAAAAAAAAAAAAAGTAGGCAGAGGTGTTATGTTTTTATGTTTTCTGTACAGAAGTTATATAAATATGCCAGAAAATAAATCCCACACTCTTTCCCTAAGAATTTTTACTATGTTACTGTTACAAATAGAACAATGAAAACATACAATTTCACTAGCCTAACAAGTACCATTATCATTTTGGCACATTTCCCCAGGTCCTCTACTTCTGTACTTGTTTGGATTTGTTCTTAAATCTTCTTGAAACCATGGTATATCAAAGGTTTGCTGTTTTCCCTCACTTATCAACATTTTTCACATTCTGAGATCTTTGTCATCTTGAGGAAATCGAATATGCAAGTGAGTTTTCAAGAAATACTACTTGTAAAGTCACTGCCATCCTTAAGGTTTCCCAGCGCATCCACAGAACAAGAATAAAGAATGATTGAATAGAATGGGAAGGATTTTAGGGGCTTCTGCTGGGACCTTGGCCCTAAAACCATTAAGGGAAAGTTCATGAAAAACAAATTATATTCAGGATCACATGAAGTCCTCACAAGATACTTAATAATTACAGATGGAAAGACAGTAATTTCACAGAGGAGAAATCTGGTGGGAAACCACCATGACCAGTGAATAGAAGTCAACAAGCGATGATACTGAATAAGCCAACACTTATGCCTCCTAGGGAAGTGACTGCAGAGCACACAGCATAACTCTGTGGGAGTCCTGTGTGTGTGTGTATATGAATCTAGTTATCTACACACATTAAACAAAGCAAGTCTGAGAAGAATAAAAACCCGACTCTAATAGAAATGACCTACATCCTGAAAGACAAGGAATACTGAGGAACTGCTGCAGAGTTTAAAGTTTAGACATGGCAATGAAATGTGAATGATAAGCCAAGACTTTTCTTTGCTTTAAAGAACATTATTGGGCCAGATGCAGTGGCTCACGCCTTTAACACCAGCCTATGAAGGGAAGCCAAGACTAGGAAACCATTGAGTCCACAGGTTCGAGACCTGACCAGGGCAACATAGCGAGACCTAGTCTCAAAAAAATAGCTGGGCGTGGTGGCACATGCCTGTAATCCCAGCTACCTGGGAGGTTGAGGCTGGGGATTGCTTGAATCTGTGGTACCCAGGCAATGTGAGCCTGTGGTTCCCTGGGCAACATAGCAAGATCTAGTCTCAAAAAATAAATAAATAAAAATAAAGATCATTGTTGGAACAGTCAATAAACAAGGTCTATATTCTGATCTTAGTAAACCCTAAAGAATTATTTAGAATCCCAAAGAATTTTTGTTCACATGTATCAATATGTACCTTATTAGTTATGAGCAAATTTAAAAATGTTTGGTTCATTACAAATAATATATTCATTATGTTATATAATACATTATGAAAAACGGCTAAAATTTCTAAAATAAAAGTAATAAGGTTCTTAAAAAAGATTTCTTTAATGTCTGACTTAATAGAAAGCAGCTGGATTCTCTATTCCTGTGAACAATATGTGATTTTGGTTGAACTACATGAGAAGAAATCTTGCATCACACAGATATGTGGTTGAAAGCTGAGAGCATTTTAATAGATTTTTCAAATTATGTATATTTCTCAATACTATAACAGAAGCTGACAAGTGGTAATTTCTTCAAGGTCAGTGGCAATGTGGAACATGAAGCCTACAAACTTGTAAGAGGAAGGTCTTGTGTTTTAAGGAACACGTACTATGTCTTTAGCAGTAAAGAGTCATATCTGCAACGTACTCTCAAACTGTTCAGGAAAAAGAAAGCACTAACATTTACATGGGGGGAGGAAGGAGGAGTGAGAAAGAGTGTGAGAGGAAGGAAGATGATGAAAACAAATGTAAAATGTTAAGATATGGGAAATCTAAGTAAAAGGTACATAGGAACTGTTGGTACTATTAATTTTTTTGTTTGTTTTTTGGAGACTAGGTGTCACTATGTCGCCCGAGGTACCACAGACTCAAGTTGCCTGTGGTGCTGCGAACTAAAGCCTCTTGCCTCCCAGTGCTTGGACAACAGCCCTGTGCCACCATGTCCCACTCTTGGTACTATTCTTGCAACTTTCCTCTAAGTCTGAAATTACAGCAAAATAAAATGTCACAAAAATTTCTCTCACCAGACGCTATATGATCAGATTTTCTGCTTCAAACAGCCTGTGTATCAAAAGGTCAATCACCCTATAATTCTGTGAGACAGAAACGGGTCCCAGAGCTGTTTCCTGGTGGAATGAGTGATGGGAGAGCAGACACTTGTAATCTACTCCCACTTTTGACTGTCACATTTCTTTTTTTTTTTTAGATTAGGTCTCGCTATTTTTTGCCTGCGGAACTGCAGGCTCATGCTGCCCAGTGTATCACAGACTCATGCAATCCCCAACCTCAGCTTCTCATGTAGTTGAGCTACAGGCGCATGCCACCACGCCCAGCTAATTTTTTGGAACTAGGTCTCACTACACTGCCCTGCACGGCACTCAAACCGCGATCCCCGGTCCCCGCCACGGCTTCCTAGGCTGGCTGCCGCTTACAGGCATGCACCACTGTGCCGGGCCTGTCACATTTCTTTATATATCTTGCTCTGAATCATGATTTTAAAATGTGTTTATAGGGCACATAAATGATCAGGGGTGTTTATTAAGACCTGCAGACTCTCAGGACCACCCCAGACATACTGAATCAGAACCCCCACTTCCAGATTTAGTAAGATATTTAAAGTTCTGGGGGAAGGTTTAGCATTCAAAGTTAGGCATTTAGCTGGGCACGGTGGCTCGTGCCTGTAAGCTTCAGTCTATGAAGCAGCCGAGGCTACGGATCGTGGTTCGAGTCCCGCCTGGGGCCAGTAGTGAGACCTAGTTCCAAAAAAATAGCTGGGCGCTGTGGTGTGTGCCTGTAATCCCAGCTACCTGGGAAGCTGAGGATGGGGATTGCTTGAGTCTGTGGTACCCCGGGCAACGAGAGCCTGTGGTTCCATGGGCAAAAATAATAAGACCTAGTCTCAAAAAAACAATAAACAAGTTAGGCATTTAACAGGCTGGTGCACACCAGAACACATCATCTTCTGTCTTAATCCCCTCAGGCCCCTGATCAAGTGTCCATATTTTCAGGGGAGAAAATAACACTAAAACAAATACTCCATGAGGAATGAAACACCAGGCATAAAGTCCTGTTAGTCTAAAATAAAAGTTTTTTTGTCTAACCAAGACAAACTTTTTACTTGAAAAGCTTTAGAGAAAGTTTTTGGAGATTAGAGACAAAGAAAAGCATACATTTATCAAAATAAAAATGGCCACACAGTTGAGATCAACTTTCCCACTCACTTTTAATTGTGTGGTTGAGCAAACAGATCTTTATACCTGCCTCTAGGGGAGGTCAGGAGGAGTGAGTGGGCGTAATTCCAGCTCTCCTTACCACCCAGCAGTGATCAGCTTTCCTAAACTTCCAGCTGCCACTCTTATTCTGGTTTCTACAAAGTTATAGAGGATCAAGTAGTAGCCTACTATATTTGATTCTGACTTTTGCTTTAATTGTAGAATACTTACTATCCTATAACATGATGTTACAGGTTGAGCTGTGTTCCCTAAAAAGATATTGACGTGTTAACCAAGACCTTACATGGAAATAGGGTCTCTGTAGAAGTAGTCAAGTTACAATGAGGTCATAAGGGTAGACCTGAATCCAACATGACTGGTGTCCTTTTAAGAGGACAATGAAAAGAGAGAGACACACAGGAGAATACCATGCAACAAGAGAGGCAGGGATTCAGAGTGATGCAGGTGTAAGCCAAGAAACACCCAGGATCACTGGTCACCACTAGAAGCCTGGGAGAGGTAGGAAAGTGTCCACCCAGTGTCAGAAGAACATGCCCTGCTGATGCCTTGATGTCAAAGTTCTGGCCTCCAGAGCTGAGAGAACGCATTTGTTGTTTTGAGGTGCAGTCTGGAATGGTACTTGGTAATGGCAGTCCTAGGAAATGAACAAACTGGCTACCCCTAGCAATTTTGACTTTTTTTTTAATGTTCCTTAGTATACCATTTTTTCCTGAGGAAGCTGCATTTTCATCTCCTTGGCTGCTGTCTGGTAGAGAAGGAACTTCTGTAGCAGTTCTGAGGTCCTGGTTTTCCTGCTTTTCTTGTTTCTTAAAGTCAGTGGGATAACTTACTTTTATCTCTGAATAATTCTGCTATAAATTTTAAAAGAAAAGAAATTATGTAAAATACAAATGTTGTCCTGGTAAGCATAAATAGCAAAATTAGTTGTTAGGGGTGAAAAATCAATAGGAAGGGACCTAATCTAATGATTAAGGGGCTCTATGAAGCAAAAAAAAAAGAAAATTAGACTGTTTCATATAAAAAGTACCCTTAAGTGAAAGGTTGAGCTTAAAGTCAGAGACCTTTCAAAGTCAGTGAGGGAAGCCCCTGGCAAATCACAGACTCTACCACTAGAATCCCAGTTCATTGCCATTCTCATTAGGTCTGGAACCAGTTAGGAAAGTGAAAAGAAAATTCTGTTTGACCTTGGTTTTCCATTCCTTTCTGCTCACTATTTATCACTTAAGCACTTAACAAACATTCTTATTTATTCAAATTTTAATTTGTGCTTGACACAGACTAGACTAAGCACTGTCCAAGCACCAGCACCTGGGGTGGCATGAACAGCAGAGACAAAGGTCTGTGTGACCTCCTCTGTGTTGCTTATAGCACAGTGTTTACAACCACCTAAAATCCCAAGGGGATGAAGAGAGCTCACTCCCTAAGAGTGTATAAGCTTTGGCACAGGTAGTAGTTTATTTTCAGTTTGCACACTTCATTTCACCTGGGAGTCAGGGTTCCCATGGACTGTTCTCCGCCTTCTCCTTGTTTTGGTGACGTGGCTGGCCAGTTCCATCTCGGCTTGCTCCTGGCTGCTAATCTGCATGTCAGTCTCATCACAAAAGGATGAAGAAGTTTGACTTTCATCCTGAAAAGAGACATGTTAAATGGTACCATTCTCTGTAGAATCAGAATGTAATTGGGAAGAATCATTATTTAAAGTGATAAAAAAAAACCACATAGCATACATAGAAAAGATAACTGTAACTCTAGCACTAATTATAGGGAAGGACAAGACCTATAGTGTTCAAAAATAAACAACATTTAACAATCCAAGCTAAAAACAACAGGTAAGGAAAATATTCAGTATTACCTTAGTGTAGTGTAGTAAGCAAATTATTAAAAATGCATTAACTTACTGAATCCATAGTATGTGCCAGGCAGTATGTTACAACTAAATATAATTACCAGTCATATTACAACTTTACTGGGCTAAGTATTATCTGCCTTCTTAGCGCAGTAGGCAGCGCGTCAGTCTCATACTGGGCTAAGTATTTACATGACTTGTTTACAAAGTCATTTATAAAGTCTACCAATATTATTCCCAGTTCATAAATAGGGAAATGGGGGCTGACAGAATTAACAGCAATTTATCTAAGGCCAAAATAAGGGAGAAAGATAAGAAAGGCACTTGTACCATCACAAGTGAAAAAGTAAAGAGTTACTCTATTTAAATAGTGTGGTACAGGTCCCAGAACATTCTAACCAAACTTCCTTATGCATGAAATCACTGCATAATGACTGTACCTCAGAGCAGTAGGGTTGGATTTGTTGTCAACATGACACCAAGAAAATTACATTACTATTTTTAAAATTTTTTAATTTACTATTTTTCTTATTTCAGATGAGGAACCATGAAACTTGATCATTCTCTCACTAAAATGAATTGGATTAAAGATTTAAGTGCAAAAGATGAAATTATGAAAGTACAAGGAAAGACAAAACAGGTTAATGAAATGTCTTAGTGTAAGGAAGGTACTTCAGGCTTGTTATCCTAGCTAGAGACTATAAAGGACAGGCTTAATTGTTTAAGGGCCTGAAAAATTTTTTATAATTAAGTTCTAATTTTTGAAATGAATATGTACGTATGGTTTAAAAAAATCAAGTACTAAAAAGATTATAATGAAAAACAAATGGTTCTGTACCCTATTCTCCCTACTTCTAAGGCACAATTTCAGATGGTTATACTTATAAATCACTTATGCTTTGTGACAGGATCTTTATTTTTATTTTCAACATCTGTTTTAGTGCCTACCATGTGTTAAATTGAACTCAACTGTACAACTCTTTTCTCCTCTTCCTAATAGGACACCATGCTGTTAGACTCTCCCTCTATGCTCAGCTATGCACACCTACACATACCCATGCCCACTGGGTCAGGATGTATACTCATGGGAAGGGTGCCATACCACAGCTGCTGGCCATAGAGGCTAGAGGGGGAGAGGGGTGAAAGACCCAGTTTAATCCACTTACCCTAAAGCATTATATCCTGTAATTACACAGATCAGCATCCGTGTGCTTCCCTTTACTACTTGTCCTCCTTTTATCTCTCAACTTCTGTCATTTATTCTCTTTAAGTACTATAGTTGAGAACCTTTTTGCCTGTTTTGCAACTTTAATTGAATCACTTGTACTTGTCTCTGTAAGTTGAGTCTCAGAGTTAAGTCAATTCCCATTTTTAAACGTTTTCTTTTGTTTTCTGATTTACCTGTTACTCAAGGGTCAACTTTTTCTTTTTACTTATCTTACGTTCTGCCAGACCGACAGCTTTCCTCAAATCTCTGTTGACTAAAGATATCTTTTCTTACTTCAGAGCAAAGCAAAGAAAAACCTCATTAGGATCCTGAATGTATGGAAGGACTTGTCATCTGGTGGGATGACTACTAGGTTCCTTAGGTGGAAAAGTTATTATGCCTGGGAATGCTTGGGTATCAGAAGGCAGAGAGGGTTTTCCTTGATAACCATTTAATTTCCTTATAGAGAAAACTTCTAGTCTTCTACAGTAGTAGACATCTGGCAATTTACACATGGAAGTAGAAGGCAGCATGCTTTGTATCCTGACTTTCCATATCCACTTTAGTGAAATGGATTCTAACCTCTGAGCATTGATTCAATTGACCTGTAGTCTAAGTGAAGTCTGTATGTCAGCGTTTAAAAAACAAACAAAAAAACCTGAATGATTTTCTCATATATCCTTGGCTGAGAACCACAATTTATAATATTCATCTTGGGAGTAAAATAATAAAGCAGAAAAAGAAGGTTTTAGGTAGAGGTGAAATATCACAGAAGCAGAGTAGCTTCTACTCTGCTTTCTACTCTCTTTCTACTCTAAGGTCTAAGATTCATCCAAGGTGGTAGAAGTTTGGCAAAGTATGGAAATGAAAGACAATGGGCTTAAGGAACAAAGGGGTAAGGATAGTAAATAGATGAATCTTTCAATTCATCCAAAACAGTGTCAGGCCACAAGGTGATGAGCAAGACAATGAGACAGAGAGCGCTGGAAAGCAAAAAGGAGATCAACAGATAGATGAGCATAAGTGAGCACTAATTCAAAAGAGCAGGAATATTCACATGAGAGCAAAGATGCCATCCAGATCCCACTTCTCAACCTCAATAATCACAGAGTAGAGACTAAAAAGAAACTATAGCCACTGTAGAAGTTGTATCCTCGGATTATACACATTGCTAGAATATAAAGAGACATATTTAAAGTAATTAAAGTAATTATTTACCCCTTCATTGGTTCCTAAATTAGTATAGTGGAGGACAGTTCCTATAGTGGTTTAGGAGACTATTAGCATGGCTTCCAGAGTGGTCCTGTATTAACCCACACACCTTAGCCATGGTATCTTGTCTGGGAAGCCAAGAGATATCAGAGAGGACATGCTCATTCCTGGATGCACCAGCATGTACTAGTAACATAGTTGTCTACATCCATGCCTAAAGAGGCTTCCTTAGTTCTGATGAGGGAGACTCCAGCACACACCCAGACCATGCTACTTACAGAGCTGCTCCAGCTCATAATTAAGGCTGGCCTACAGCAGGGAATAAGGCTTTCAGAAGGTCCAATGTCACCCCTGCTCTCACCCAGAGGCAACCCACGTATGTGCAATCCCAGGTGATGACTTTGGCCTCTGGAAGCTTATACATCTGTTGACCAGTAGTAGCCAGAAGGAGCTCTTTGCCACGTTATTTGAACTGTGCTGACTCTTTCTGCAGCCTTAGATAAACTCATTCTCTGTCAGGTCTTCCCATCAACCTAAGCTTACTATTTGCAGATTCACCACTTAAGAATTCTGTATCTGACTGAATTCCTGCTTTCATGAAATTTTTCAAAATGACATCATGACCTCTGAAATAATGAATTGATAAATCATTTTTTAATTTAATCTATCAATTATTACCCAAAATAAAATTTTGATTTCAGGTAGCACTGAAAACAGGAATCCTTAACCATTAAAAAAAAATTATTATTATCAACTATATCATGATATAATTGATGTAGAAACTTTTTTTTTTTTTTTTGAGACTAGGTCGCACTATTTTTGCCCCGGAACCTCAGGTTCACGTTGCCTGGGGTACCACAGACTCAAGCAATCCCCAGCCTCAGCTTCCCAGGTAGCTGGGATTACAGGTGCATGCCACCACACCCAGTTATTTTTTTTTGGGACTAGGTCTCGCTGTGTCGCCCCAAGTAGGACTTGAACCATGATCCCTAGCACCAGCCACTTCATAGGCTGAAGCTTACAGGCATGAGCCACCGTGCCTGGCTTGATTTAGAGACTTTTAATGTTGAGTATCAAAATACTTTTTTGTTGTCTGATTAATTAAAACCTAGAATCAAAAGGAAGTCTGAATATTTTAAGTGTTTTAATGTTATAGCATAGACTATATAGAGAGGTAGGGAGATAAAAATAGAAGTTAGATTTCCTGCTCATGTTTATATTCACCTTAATTTCCAGTACCTAATAGGTGTTCTCTAAGGTCTGGTTCCTTAGGGGCTTTCAACATTTTCTCTACTTCAAGTTAAGGATTAGCCCTAAATTGAAGTACTTGCTGATCTTTTTTTTTTTTTTTTTGAGACTAGGTCTCACAATTTTTGCCCGTGGAACTGCAGGCTCTCGTTGCCTGGGGTACCACAGACTCATGCAATCCCCAGCCTCAGCTTCCCAGATAGCTGGGATTACAGGTACGCGCCACCACACCCAGCTATTTTTTTGGGACTAGGTCTTGCTGTGTTGCCCCAAGCAGGACTCAAACCGCGATCTCTAGTCCCAGCCGCTTCATAGGCTGAAGCTTGCAGGCACGAGCCACCGAGCCACCATGCCTGGCTCTTGCTGATCTATTTTGGTGTCAGATTGTACAGAAGGGGTCTGAAGCAGCTGTGCCAAACCCTACCACCAGAAGCAATTTACAGTTTAACTCAAGTCAGTTCCACAGTTCTTCATTTCACTCTTATAATACTCAATTTAGCAGAGTAAATGATATTTTGGATTGTCTAAGGTCACACATAAAGGAATGTCAGAGTTGCTACTTATCCTGAGTTTTTCTTGACTTTAAATCAGGTTCCCTCCCAACTAGAGCATGCCATCTTTGGCAACATTTGGCAACAAGTAATTAACCTTTGCATTTGTATAAGGATGTCTTCTTCAACAGATTACTTGCTGTAAGGCAATTTCACATTTAAAACGAATAATTATGAAAAGATTTACCATTATCAACACTGACCTCTTTAGAATAAACAGCATGTCTTAAGTCATCACTAATTGTGCTTGCTGCTCATGAAGTAAAAAAGATTGTTGTACTATTTAATAAGTGATAAAAAACATTTACCTGATTCTCATTTTCTTTTCTGGCTTCACGTTTAAAGTGGGCTTTCAAGGATTTTAATAACTTGTCAGCCTGTAGAAAAATTAAGGACATTATCAGTAGAGTCAAAAAAGAAAAGTTGAACTTGTATTTCAAGTTTTTGCTTTTGTATTCTCCAAAAGTCCTCTGGATGAGCTCTGCAAATAGAACAACGATGTGACAGAATTGGCTCCTGGTCTCACAACAGAGCAGGGAAGTCAGAGGAGAAAAGTGATGGTTACCAAGATGTTCCTCTAGCTGCTGAGATATGAAGGACAAATAGCAGACAGTGGGGCATAAAGAGGAGCAGAAATATCATGGGAAGGCAAGAATGAGGCTAGAGTTTGAAGAATTCAAGTGTATTGTGGCTGGGGCATGGTGCTGCTGGAGTGGATGGTGAGAAAATATGTTTGAAAAGTGAGCAGATGCCCGATTCGGTCACATCGTGAAAGCCTCTTGAGTCCGAACTCAGCCCTCACAACAGCAGGCAGTCTCTGAAGAGTTTGCAGCAGGACACAGGGTGATGAGTTTTGCATTAGTCAGAATGGTAACTCTGGCTGTACAATGTACAAGATGCAATTGCTGGGGATAAGATGGAAGACAAGGAAATAGCTTAAAGGTGATCATAGGAAGCAGATACTGTGGCCTGGGTTAGACTAGGATCGATGGAATAAAAAATCTAAAACATAATTATCAGTCTGAACGTGGGGGGGGGGGGGTTGAGGACTAGGGAAACTGAATCCCAGGTTTCGGCTTGCGGAGCTTGTGGTATGTGATTGGGGTTCCTGAAAAGGGGAATGGCAAAAGGAAGGTGGTTTTAGGGAAGTGGGTAGTCACAGATCCTTGGGAGAAGGGAACTCCTGGTTTCTTTTCTGATCTCAACAAATTCCCCTTCTAGTTCTTGTCTGAAAGAGGAATACTACTCTGACTAACTGGGCTTTAAAAGCACATAGTTGGGTCTACGGCCATACCATCCTGAACATGCCTGATCTCCTCTAAAAGTACATGGTTGGGGGTTCTTGATTCTTCCTCTCCCACCCAGTCATGCAACTGAGAACCACAGGTTCCTTCAGAGAGAGGAGTCCTCAGCCACTGGGCACAGCTCTTCTTTTCTCACCCACTTATTATTGGTCAGGAGGCTGGCAGAGATGATGGTTTGGTTTAGGCTTTGCGGTTATTAAGGAGTGACACACATGCTCCAGCTGTTTACCTGTATACTGTACATCAAACTACCAACTAGTAATAAAGTGGTACCTGACTGTTTACCTGCTACTGTTCATGGGAACCTCTCTGGTAGTCTTCTCTATGAAGGGAGTGATTGGCAGGGCAGAATTCAGGCATTCTTGGTTCTTCTGACTCTAACATCTTTTCTTCCCCAACTGTTTTATTGAAATGTGATCAATATACATAAAACAGAAGATATTTAATGGATATGGCTTGATTTGTTTAGTTATGTAAATACTGTGAATCTGTCATCAACTCCACAAATATACATATCACCTCTAATGGCTTCCTATTGCCCCAGCGGGTTTTCTGGTGTTATGAGCACTTAACCTAAGTTCTATTTTCTTAGCAACCTTTTAAGTAAAAAATACAATACTGTTAATTACTGGTTCTATGTTATATAGTAGGTTTCCAGAATTCCTAAAAACACCATGAAAATCTCATCAAACACACAGCAATGATTATGTTCAGTATCTGTGGCAGAGCCAAATGAAGATGTTTAGTAGGTCAAGGGATGTGGGGCGATGCCCAGGAGAGTTGAACTACAGGTACAGATTGGTAACAGCATAAATTCATGCATTTTCAACAAGCATGTACTGTGTTGGGCATTGTTCCAGGCACTGGAGAGACAACTGGGAATAAGAGATGAGGTCTCTGCCCTCCAGAGGCTAAGGGTAGACCAGTGGGGAAACAGTCTATTAGCCAAGCTAAAAGAAATGATAGAACATCAAGCACAATGAAACAGAAACAAAACTGGGGTACAACCTGAATTAAGTTGACCAAGAAAGGCCTCTCAGAGTTGGTGATGTCTGGGATATGAAAGAGAGGAGTAGGTGTGGAAGAGCATTCCAGAGAGGGGGAATAACAAGTCTAGAGGCCCTGAGAGGGCTTACTGAATTAAAGGATAGAAAGAAGGCAGTGTTGGGGACTACAGGGAATACCAGGGTGAGTAGAGGACAGGAAGATAAGAGAGGTGATCAGAGGCTTGACCTAGTAGAAGGTTATAGGCTACAGGAAGGAATGTATGAGCTTTTCCCCATTCTTCTTACTATAAAAACTGTCACATCTATAGTAAAGTAGAAATAATTTAATAAACACTCATACTCACCACTTAGATTGAACAGTCATTAATATTATCTCATATTTATTCTATTATATATATTTCTTGCCAAACTATTAGAAAGTAAATTCCAGGCCTCATGATGATACTTCACCACTTAATATATCAGCCAAATCTCCAGAAAAATTTTTTCTCCTTAAAAAAATTCCTTCCAAATCAGACTCAAGTCAAGTTTTATTCATGTTATATTTAGAGAAGTTTAGATTATACTTAAGATTTTTATTTTAGTCCCAGAGAACCTGAGCAGAAAAGTGACACAGTCTAAGTTTCAGATACCATGTCAACTACTGAAAGATTATCGTGTGTCAAGACTGGCAGACATTGAGGCAGTGCCTAAAAGTTGAGATTCAGGTTTGGAACACTGACAGGTGGTATCAGGTCAAATTTCAGTTGTATTTAGAAGAGCTGACAAGAATGGATGGCTATGAAGAGAAGAATCAAGGATCATCTACGAAATACCACAGAAGTCTAAGAAAGAAAACAGCTTGTGTAGAAGAGAGTGTTCAGTCTTGCCGAAGGCTGCTTTACAGGTAAATTAGGTTCGAGTTTTTAAAAATAGACAAATCTTGATAATTTCTTAGAACAATTTATTTTATTTTTATTTTTTGCTATGTACTTGGAATTTTAAAAGACAACATAATAAGTTATTGAGCTATAGCAACTTTGAATAATACCATTTTAAGTATGGAAAAGGCATATGAAAGTAGACTAGTGTATCAAACCCCAAAAAATCTATCACCCACTTTCAACAGTTATCAGCACTCCATTGATCTTACTTCGTTGAGTTCTCCTCTTTTCCTGGGGTATATTATACCAATATCTTATACCAAATACATGATAACATTTTACCTGTAGATACTTAGTCTGTATTAGTATCAGACAGGAACTTAATAGCATAACCATAATATCATCATACCCAACAATCAATATCTAATGCACTTTTTCCAAATTTAACTTTTTCCATCATCTCATCTCAAAAATGTCTTAGTTGATTGTAATAAAGCCTCAACAAACAAAACTTCTCAACAACTATTATCTACTATGTGCCAGTTACTGTGTGCTAGAAGGTAATGAGGTCTGTATTGACAAGGAATACTAACTCCACTTCTATGAAAAAAGGTGATCAATTGGTTGATTATCCCAGATTAAGTGCCTCCAGAGACAATAAGTAGGACTTTCAGAAAAACATACAATTTGCAACAGCTCTTCAGAGATCTAAATGGTTTAAACTGAGCTGTGAACTCTGTGGAGAAGCTGTCACATTAAACCTCTTGCCAAACAAATTACCTTCTGGTCTGTTAATGTAGTACTTCAGTGTTTGTAAATAACAGTTTTAATTATTCAGTGTCTCTTAACTAAAATGTACTGCTCTTGATGTTTTAAGGACTTACGAAATAAATGGAATTTTTAAACCGCTTTAAAAGTGTAAAGGGTTCCTGAGATTACTAGGGTGAAGAGTGAGAGACCAGGCACCAAGACTGCTGGAACATTTCAGTTGGACTTTGAAAGGTGAATAGAAATTATTCACACACATAAAGAAAAGGAAGGTAGGGGTCAGAGTTAGCAAAGGTACAAAGACAACAAAGGTGCCAAGTGTTCAGGGAATGGGACTAGTTTTGATGCAGCGTTGGAGAAGAGATTCTAGTCAGACTGCAAAAAGCTTAAAGGGTTTATGCTAAAGAATTAAGGCTTTTCTTATGAAGAGTTGAAGAAACATTAAATACTCGAGAACAGCTCCACAGACCCTTAATTTATTTTTATTTTTATTTTTATTGAGACTTGGTCTCGCTATTTTTGCCCGTGAAACCGAAGGCTCTCGTTGCCCGGGGTACCACAGACTCTAGCAATCCCCATCCTCAGCTTCCCAGGTAGCTGGGATTACAGGTGAACACCACCACGCCCAGCTATTTTTTTGGAACTAGGGCTTGCTACCAGCCCCAGGCAGGACTAGAACCGCGATCCCTAGCTCCGGCCGCTTCATAGGCTGAAGCTTACAGGCACGAACCACCGTGCCCGGCTCCACAGACCCTTAAAAAAACAAACAAACAACAACAACAAAAACACAAAAAAACCTATGCCGGGCACGGTGGTGTGTGCTTGTAAGCGACAGCTTATGGAGTGGCGGATGGGTCTGAGGATCCCGGTTCGAGTCCCACCTCGGGCAACATAGGAGACCTAGTCCCAAAAAATAGCTGGGCGTGGTGGCACACGCCTACCT
Organism: Uropsilus gracilis; assembly: GCA_004024945.1. Lineage (NCBI taxonomy): Eukaryota > Metazoa > Chordata > Mammalia > Eulipotyphla > Talpidae > Uropsilus > Uropsilus gracilis. The sequence continues at coordinate 13,044 of PVHY01018839.1, read as the reverse complement.
GGGAAGCTGAGGCTGGGGATTGCTTGAGTCTGTGGTACCCCGGGCAACGTGAGCCTGCGGTTCC
>PVHY01018839.1:0-12880 GCA_004024945.1 Uropsilus gracilis | reverse complement strand
TATCTGGACACTTTTGATTTAACCATTTAAAATCATATATGACTGATTTAAGCATAAATAGGTGTAAACCGCAGATTGCAGAAATCTCCATATACACTTTAGTATTATGTGAAAGCTTCCACTAAAATCTATTACCGAATCCCGAATTGAATCCTTACGTTTGCCCCCAACATTTTGCAGCTGCAGAGATTCCGTTCTAACGGTGGTAGTGTTCACAAATGAACGATCATACTTAGATCCGGGCTGAGCCATAGAAAATTATCCACTGGCGTGGTGCCCTAGAAAGACATCCTTTTTTTCCCCAGGTCCCCCGATAAATGATCAAGATTTCGGCTGTGCAACAATTTGCAGAAGTGTTACAGAAGTCAAGGCAATTATTTCCTCGAATGCCAACAATTAATTGGCGTTAGACATCCCGTCAGCTTGCAGGGCAAGCGCTTCCTAATTAAGTCCGGGGCAGCACCATCGACCACCTCCAAAAACCGAATCCAAATAAACCCTTTTGGGGCAGAGACCTACGTGTGGCCCCAGAAAAGCCAACCTCCAGTTAAGGTAAAAATAACAGACCCCTTTCCATTTTTGCAGTAAGACACTCTCAGCGTCCCCGCTGGACCCTCCCCACCGCAGATCCCCGAGGCCGCTCACCCTACCCCGCCCGCCAACGGCCTACACCCAGCGGCGCCGTACCCACCCTTAGGTTAGCCCGGAGCCCGAGGCTTTTAGCCAAGTTCTGCAGGTCACTGTACTTGAGGGAGTCCAGTTCCTCCAGTGAGGGGACGGTCATGGCGTTCTGCAATCTAGGCGACTACGCAAAAGACCACTGTCCCGACCACAGCCGCGCCGTTCAAAACTCTGGCGCTACTGGAATCGTTGGCCTGACCGAGTTTTATATACATTTTGAATTAAGGCTGCTGCTCCCCATTGGCTAAAAATGTCTCGAAGGCGGGGGCTTCCTGACGTTGACCACCAATAAGAAGGCTGAGGTCCGCCCTCCACCAAACGCACGTTCCTCGCTGCCTCGCACCGACGCGCCGCAGGCCCGGCCCAGCCAGGCCTATGAGGACGCGGCAGCGGTGTTTGGGGCGGGGCCCGGGGCGTTTGGAAACAGGCGCGGGTTGCCCGAAAATGGCTGCTCGGCCGCGGCGGCCTCGCTCGCGTCACCCAAAGGTGGCGCGGAGTGAGTTTTGTGATGGCGCCAACCCGGCTGCTGACGAACCTTCTCTTACAACTTCCATGGAATGGGACACTCAGGTGGTGGATGGGTCCTCGCCGCTCGGCCCCGCAGCGTTGCGGGCTGAGGAGCGACCCTATAGGCCGCGGTTACCGTCGTGGCTGCAGCCCGAGAGGTGCGCGGTGTACCAGTGCGCGCAGTGCCACGCGGTGCTCGCCGACTCGGTGCACCTTGCCTGGGACCTGTCGCGGACCCTCGGGGCCGTGATCTTCTCCAGTGAGTGGGGGTTTCTCTGCGAGAGTGCTTGAGAGTCTGCCGGGGGAGGAAATGAGGTGAAGATGTGGAAGGAAACTAACCCCTTTGCTAGAGGTGTGGACGACTTTTGTTGATTTTCATGTCTGTAATAAGTCTCTGGAGGGGGGAGGGGGAGGTTTTCCCTTTCAAGGCCTCACTTTCAAGGTACTCATTCTGACCCATGTTTATCTTCCTCAGGGGTTACAAGTAACGTGGTTTTGGAAGCTCCCTTTCTAGTTGGCGTTGAAGGCTTACTCGAAGGCAGGTATGTAGTGGAAAAGCCCCATCTATAACTAGTTACTGACTGGTGAGATGGAGGAGCGTAGAACAGACATGCAAGTAGAGAAATCAGTGTGTACCTGGCTTGTGCGAGAGAAAAGGGTGTATTTCATACATATGATATGTTTGAAGGATGCTCCTTTGACCTTGTTTGACTGTCTGAACTTAATGTGCTAATAAATTGGAAAATTGCTTTTTGTGTGTAGGTTTTAAGGTGTTTCTGAGATAACTACAACTTTTAAAACAACCAGTGTTTAACCTGAAATTTGTAATAAACTATGGCAGGAATAATTCAGCGGTGACTCAGGAAACTGTAAAAAAACACCAGCTAAACGTTATGTACTTGAATACGCCTACATTTCCCCTGTACCGTTATTTACAGGTGACAATAAAGTACGAAATAAATTTAATGTTAAAGGCTATTCGATTTTGAGTGTTTACTGTATTAACAAGAGAATTCATTCTGACCACAATCTTTTCGGGTTAAATAGAGTATAGGAATTCTTGATTGCTCAGTAACCAGAAAAGTTATTTATTTATTTATTTATTTATTTTGAGATTAGGTCTCGCTATTTTTGCCCGTGGAACCTCAGGCTCTCGTTGCCGGGGGTACCACAGACTCAAGCAATCCCCAGCCTCAGCTTCCCAGGTAGCTGGGATGACAGGCGCGCACCACCACGCCCAGCTATTTTTTGGAACTAGGTCTCGCTAAGGGCCCCAGGCGGGACTCGAACCGCGATCCCTAGCCCCGGCCGCTTCATAGGCTGAAGCTTACAAGCACGGGCCACCTTGCCCGGCCTTGGTGAAGAAGTTTCTCTGTGGATACAGGCGTCTATGAATGACCATTATAGATCATCTCTGCCTCAGTTTGCAGCTCTGCTGTGGGGCCAATGCCCCCAGTCTTTGGTCTTCCTCTCCTTCCGCAGTGTGCCGAGGGGCACCCCACTCTCCCAGAACGCATCTCCGAGATGAAATCTTGGGTCTTCTAGACCTGGTGAGTGAGCAGGTGTGCCCCATTACACTGTTTCCATAGTTGTTTCTCCTGTCTCACCTGCACTGGCTCTCTCTATTGTCCATCTATTTTGTCCTGCTCAGGCTTGTGGGCTGGATTTTTACCTGATCCCTCACCTGTTCTGTGATGGGGTTTGTATTATACATGTTCTTCCTCCTTCTGAAGATTCAGAAGATTGGCTGGAGTGAGAGTAAAATGGAAGGGGCATTCCTCCCTGCCCCCCGCAGGTCCCCTGTGTGGGGACGGGGCATGGATGACTGGGTGTGCGCCCTCAAGCCCCCTTTGGGGTGGGGGCTGGGGGAAACATGCCCCAACTGATCCGGGCTGCATACAGCTGCCCTGTGCAACAGCCATCTGCTAGTGGATGGAGCTAACACTCCACCTGGTCCCCCTTCCTGGGCTCTCTAGGCCTTGGGGGCTTACCCAGGGGTTGTCGACTTCTTTGCTCCCCACTGGCAAAGGAGCTCTGATGGCACATTGTTTTTATATATTCTTAAACATGCCTAATAGAAAATATAAAAGTGGTCCATGTGTTCCTGCTGTCCAACACAGATCTTCATGATTTATAAAATACAGAAGGGAAAGACCCATGTGTTTTTGTATTTTTGGAGTAAGGAGAGCCTTGGGACTTGTGCAGAGGGTTATGAAATGGCACAGCTCAATATGCTTTGATGTTCTTTACTAAAGAGCAAGTATGTTCATTATCTAGGCAAGGTCAGAGAATGGAGTAACAAGATAATTGCTGCTGTAGCCAAAGGGTATACATTTTTGAGTGAGGAGATTTTGGTTTTTATAATTATAATTTCACCTCCTTTTATAAAACACATGAAAGAATTTGCTCTCTACCATATTCAGCTTATTCTAAGATGCACTCCCCCCCCCCCCAAACACTTAAGCATCCTAAAATTGGGATGAATTTTAGAGTTAATATTTTAGATTCAGCATCAAGATAGAGTCAAGGTTACTTTGCCCACCTACATTCCATTCTATTACTGGTGGAAAAATTATTGTAACAAAAGGCATTCAAAAAGCTTATTACCATTTGTTGACAGAGATTGCTTGGTTACCCCTGACTTTTATTGTGCAGGAATAAACTATTCACTTGAAAGGAGTTTTACTTCCATGTAATATAATGTAAATTGCATTCTTTGTAAATTGTTAGGGCAAATTTCAAACACAGAAGGAGAGATAAAGTATCACAAACTGCTGTGGGAAGAATAAGGAGTGAACATACCTCCACACAACCCCCTGTGCATTTGTTCCTTAACTAGGTAGTTGTCAAATTTATGGTCAGTCTTATTCCACTTATTGATATGCCCACTTTTCTCTTCCCCACATTACTTTGAAGTAAATACTTGAGGTTGTATAATTTAATCTGTATTTCAGTGAGAATATCAGATAAGAACTTTTTTCAAAGACACAACCCAATTCCAGAAAGTTTATTTTTGGGAAACTACATTTTGGGATAAACTAAACTAGGCATTTAGTAGTATTTGTAGATTGACTCTTTTAAACTTTTTATTATGGAAAAACTTGAATATACCCCAAAGCAGAACACTTAATAAACTCTATGTAACCCATCACCCAGTTTCAGCAACTACTAATACTGTGACTTTGTTTCATGCTCTTCATCTCTCTTTATCCACTCCCACCCATAGCCCCCTCCCCCCAATTATTAAGACTAGTTTGGGAAGATAAATAATCTCCAACTGTTTATTGGTTTTGTATCTTGATGTCTTCTAGATTCAGAGAATATGATTAGTGAAAGATCTTATCCAGTTGATCTTATTTTACACATAAACAAATCATTTCCTGATACCTAATCCCATAATGTTTCAGAGAATAAAGGGAAAGAAAATAGATGGTTTACTAAGATAATAGGATTCCTCTTTTTTTCCTTTGCTTTTTATATGGCTAATTTAAACCAGTTTTTTTTTTTTTTTTTTTTTTTTTTTTTTTTTTTTTTTTTTTTTTTTTTTTTTTTTTTTTTTTACTATGTATAGCAAAATCCTGTTTTGAGTTCTATTAGTAAATTGTTTAGTAAATTCCTATCAACTTGATTATTCTTCTTTAACTGGACATTGGTTTAATGGTAATATATAGTGAAATATAGTTTTAAATGTTAATCTGATTAGCTATCTTTTTCTGCATTTCAGATATAAATTGCTTTTTGCTATTGAATTGACAATTGTACATCTGTGATTGTTTTTGTGGGCAGAATCCACTAGGACATCTAATCTAGGATGTAATTATACTAACATCGGAGTTAACTTTTATTTAAAATGACATTTTTTTCAGTGTTCTTATTACAACATAATATTTAGGAATATTTCCTGATACTGGTTGTTTTATATTTGTTATCTGATTTTTTTTTCTTACCAATGTTCTGTTTTCCCTCCCAGCACCTACAACCTTTTATTCTGTAGTTACTGTGGGGTCCCCATTGGCTTCCATCTGTATTCTACCCATGCTGCTTTGGCTGCCTTGAGAGGTCACTACTCCCTTTCCAGTGACAAAATGGTGTGGTGAGTAGATTTAGATATTCTTTATCAAATAAATTTTAAAAGATCTTCTGGAAAAGGCAGTGTTTATACCAAAGAAGATGTAGAGCAGGTACAACCTCTTACAGAAATGATGGCAGAGGATCTAAATATAATTTCATTACATGATCACTTTAGATCTCTAACAGTCATACCACAAAACAATACAGAGTATAAATGTTCATACAGAAAATTCTGGAAGGTAAGCTGTTGTAAAATAAAGTTGTAGTAGACACTTTTGTGGTAATAGTATTTTTTCTGTATTTTCTACCTAGCTATCTCTTAAAAACAAAAGCCATAGTAAATGCATCTGAGATGGACATTTACAACGAGTCTCTACCAGAGAAGATTGCAGAGGTAAAAACTTTGTCATGGTTGTATGTTTAATATAGAGAACTCTGGATAGTTTATACCAGTGAACTTAGAAAAAGTGATAGGGTATGATATCAATAATCCCTTTTACTCATGTGGTTTGGTATTCCTTACTGAATTTGTAACACAAAAAAAAGTATTAAAGCCATTTGGTGGGATCTAGTTCAGGAGATGGAAAGCTATTCGACTCCTGCTTTCCTCTCCTCTCCTCAGTGCTGAGAACGGACAACATCATGTTTCACAGATCTATTATATTTGCATGTACTTTAACTTTGCTGTCTTAGAGGAAAGAGTAATGAGTAAGAATTCTTGTTTACCTAGGTTTTATTAGTGGTTAATGGTTTGAATTAAGAAAGCAGCCTTGCTGGGCACAGTGGCACATGCCTATAATCCCAGCCTTAGGAAGGGAGGCGAGACTAGGAATCGCTTGAGGCCGCACTTGAGGCCTGCCCAGGGCAACATAGCGAGACCTAGTCTCAAAAAATAGCTGGGTGTGGTGGCACACGCCTGTAATCCCAGCTACCTGGGAGACTGAGGCTGGGAATTGCTTGAGTCCATAGTACCCTGGGCAACATAGCGAGACCTCGTCTAAAAAAAAAAAAAAAGAAAGTAACCTTGTTTTGGTAATCTGTAGACTCATTCTGATTGGAAATTTGCTTATCACTTTACTACTTTAAAAGTTACTGTTGATTTTCTTTTTATTAGTTTCAATAGTTCTTGCCTTGTTAGCTACACATGTAGTAACCAATGACATTTACTTATTCAAAGTTTAAGTCGCTGCTAGGACAGAGGAACACTGTAGTGGTGGCTGTGGGGTTTTTGTTGGCATAGCTAAATAAACTCAGAAAATCCTGTTCTAATCTAGGAATTAGCAAATTTTTTAAGTAAAGGATATCAGATGACAAATATTTTATGTTGTGTATACTTTTAACTGCTCAAGTGTGCTATTTTGCAAAATCAGCCTTAGACTATATATAAATAAATGACTGTGGCTGTTTTTTTTTTTGGTGAGACTAAGTCTCGCTATTTTTGCCTGTGGAACTGCAGGCTCATGTTGCCCAGGGTACCACAAACTCAAGCAATCTCCAGTCTCAGCTTCCCAGGTAGCTGGGATTACAGGTGTGTGCCACCACACTCAGCTATTTTTTTGTAATTAGGTTTCGCCACGTGCCCCAGGCAGACTCGAACCGCGATTCCTGGTTCTGGCCGCGGCTTCCTAGACTGCCACTTGCAGGCATGCGCCACCATGCCCAGCCTCTGTGGCTAGTTTTGCAGTTAAAATTTACAGAAATGGGTAATAGGCTATCCTATGATCCTTAGTTTGTGAGTCCTTACTTTAAGAAACTAAGTGGATGAGGAGTCAGTAAATATTGTGGTTAAAAATTGGCACAGGCACCTCTCCTTCCCATCAGTTTCTATGCAGACATCTCTTTTTCAAACCTACCTCTTTCAGAAATGCAACTCATTGTCTGTATGTGTCTATGCAGGCCTCTCTGTTTTCTTTTTCCACTCAATAAACAAAAAGAGATAAAAAGAATTGACATGAGTGAAAACTTCTAGAATGGTTGCCGAGGAGTTCTGTGGCTCCTGGTGCCCATGAAAACAGCCATAAAAAAATCTAAAGGAGAACTACTATCTTAAGTCTGTGGAAATTTTCCTCAAGGCATAAAGCAAATGAAAACATTCACTAAAAAAATTGGCCGGGCATGGTGGTGCATGCCTGTAGGTGGCAGCCTAGGAAGCCACAACCAGAGCCAGGGATCACTGTTCAAGTCCCGCTAGGGGCACGTAGCAAGACTTAGTACCCCCCCCCCAAATAGCTGTGCGTGGTGGCACACGCCTGTAATCCCAGCTACCTGGGAGGCTGAGGCTGGGGATTTCTTGTGTCTGTGGTACCCTGGGCAACGTGAGCCTGCGGTTCCATGGGCAAAAATGGCGAGACCTATCCCCCCCCCCCCAAAAAAGCTAAATCTTAGCATGAACAGTGAAAGCTATGCATATGATCCACAACCTGTTCTCTCTCTCTCCCATGTCCTTCATTCCCCACCCCCCTATCAGAGGAAGGGAGGTTTCATTTAAGCATATGAAGCCGAGAATACAAAGATCCAATTCCCCCTAATACCCCATTTGAGGAATGTATTATCATCCTAGGAGAGGTACCTTAGGACCATTTCTTATCAGAAGCACTACAGGCAAGAATAGCCAGTTGTAATATATAAATTCTACCACAAACACAGTAATTAAGGCTATTAGGGGACCCATTCACCCTTATTCTGACTTACTCCTAGGACAGAGATTTCATGCTGACAGAGGCAAGCTGAAAGAGCAGAAGCTACGATTTTTGCTGAGTACCCTGATTATAAAGTAGGAGTGTCATCCTGAGGGACATCACCCTCATCCTCCCAACTTGGGAGCAGTGGTGTAGGATTTTTGCCCAGATTAAGAGACAAATTGTAAACTAGAGCCTAATGCTCTTCAAGGAAACTGACTATCTGAGACAATGTGGGGAAGTGTAAGTCTAAGACTGCTGCTCCAAACAGTGGAGATTTCAGAGGTAAGCAGTGAAGAAGCAGGTATTTCTGTGATGGCAATAAGCTAAACCATAATCTAGTTAGAAACTTACCAGAAAGAGTTAGGAAAATAGCTTTAAAATGAAAAAAGGAAAAAGCCCTCCTAGATCAGAACAAAGAGACTGATCTTATACCTTTTCATCAAAGAGATTGGAGTTTAATTGTCTAATGACTGTGGAATGCTGCTTTCAGGGGATTGTCAAAACAACAGAGCAGTTAACCAGTACTTAGTGGAGTAAGATATCTGTTATACAGAAGCACAGTCCAAAAGAGTCCTACTAAAACCAGTCACCCCAGGTTCACTGCACATGCCTAGGGCTATGTACTCCAAGGAGTGACAGAAAGAGGTCACAAACTTTGAGGGAAATAGATGTCAGTAAAATAATCTATCCAGCTCACTAAACAGATAAGCAAACAAGGGCAGAGGTGTATGTGGCTATGTATTAGTATCCAGGGTTGCTATGATATTATCTAAAATACTCAATTTTCAATAAAAAGTTAGGAGACATGCAGAGAAACAGGAAATCACTAGATATTGAACTTAGCAGAGAATACCTTCAAAGCAGCTATTACAAGTATGTCCAAAAAACTAAAGGAAACCATGCTTAAAGAAGAAAATGATGATAATGTGTCATCAAATAGAGTATATCTCTAAAGAGATAGAAATTATAAAAAAGAATCAAAGAGAAATTCTGGAGTTAAAAAGTACAATAACTTAAATGAAAAATTGGAGTTCACCAAAAATTGGAGTTTAAATTTGAATTGGCTAAACAAGAAACTCGGAGATAGGTAGTTGAGACTATCTAATCTTAGGAAAAGAGAAAAAAAGAATGAAGAAAAAAAAAAATGAGACTAAGAGACCTGTTGGATGCCATTAAATATACCTAAATATGCTTTGGCAATGAAAATACCAAAAGGAGAGAGAATGAAGAAAAAATATTGAAGGAAATAATCATTGAAAATTTCCTAAATGATGAAAATTGTTTATCTATCTATCCAAAAACTCAGCAGAACCCAGTTGAGTAATTGCAGAGACCTATACTCTGATATATCATAGTAAAATTTATGAAAGCTAAGAAAGCCGCAACAGAAAACTAATGTCTTATATCAAAGGGCACCCCAGTGAGATGAACAAGTTCTAGAATTGTTATCAGCAAAATTTCCTGATCAATTTTTGAATATTGTAGTGTGGATTATAGAAAGTGGAGTTAATGTTATGCAAGTTATATAAAAAATATTGGAAGATTTATCCATATTTCTGTATTTCATGATAATTTTGAGTCTTAAGTACATGTATGTTGAATGTGGTAGAACTCACTAAATGTGGTTCTAGAAATAACTTTTTGAAGGTGAGATATTAGAAATGATCTGATTACAATGAACATGGTCTAAACGTGACAACCAGAGCTAATTTTTTAAGACCTGAGATTCTTGCTACTGGTAGAGGGAAGACTTGATGCTTTTTCCTCCATAATTTCTCTTAGCCACTTTTTCTTTTCTTCCTTACCAACTTTTGGAGTTTAAACCTGGTGATACAAGGTGAAAAGGTGTAGTGATGACAACAGTGACCAGAAACATTTTTACTGAAACTTTATATCTGAGGATGTTATTGTGCTCTAGGTTTGTTTAAATTTCTTTCAGAAATTTTTGAAATATTTTGAGACATTGCCAGCTCTCTCAGTCACCAACTTAAATTTGAAGTTGTTTATAGAACCAGCAAATTGACAGTTGAAGAGTCTCAGTGGATTATGAATATATTTATACTTCTTTTCCTAGCTAAAAGAGAAGATAATGTTAACACACACTCGCCTAAATTCACTGATGAAGATTATGAATGAAGTGACACCTGGCCAGTGTAAGCCAGAAAACTGATGGACAACCAAAGCTTGAGTATGAGGGACAAGCCATATTGCTCACTTCAACAGTAGTTGCTATGTGATCACTCCCCAAGATCACCTTCTAAAACAGGACATGTGGTTTGTTATGTTTCTTTTTAGGCTGATCTTCCAAACTATCTGTGAAGCTGTTTCTACAAGAAACAAAGAACCCATCTGTCTAGGTTTCATAACGACTTAACAGACTTTATCTTCTATTCAGTTTCATAATATTTCTGAAAACATCACTGATTTTGAATTTAGGGATTAAGAGTCAATGTCCCATGAGTGCTCTGATCTAAAGATGTTTGCTTAGTCTGAAAATGGTCTTGTACTTAATACTATCATTACTCCTAATTACTCCTAGATGGAGTAGGAGTAGTGAAATACTGAGAAACTACAGGATCATAGATATTCTGTAGATAATATTCAATATGTTGACTGGTAATATACAATTTATCTTTCTCTTTTTAGTAGTAAACTGAATATAACAGAATGGTAGTGATGAAAAGAATGATAAAACACCAAACATTCATCAAATTGCTTTTCACATGACTTACTAATAGCTATTTATAAGGTATTATACTAATTGTTAGGGATGGAACTTGAGCATAACAGCTACTGTGTCCTTACATAGCTTGTAATTCAGTCACACTTGAATTCAAATTATCAAATAAAGACATGTAACATTATGACTATAGTAAGGGTTTTGAAGAAAAGGAATGTAGTTTCAAACATATATAGCAATTAACAGACTTGGCCTAGAAGTGAGACAAGCCCTTTCTAAGGATGTAAAGTTTCAGCAATGGTCTGAGAGATGGGTAGGAGGTGATGGAGGGAATAGCATGAGCAGAGATCCTTTGAGGCTTGTCAGTTCCAAAGAGACCAGGAACCACAGGGAGCAAATATCTAACTGGCCTCTTGGAGGATGTTTTAATCCCAATCCTAAGAATGAGAGGAAGATTTTGAAGAGTTTTAGGGGGGGCCTGTGACAGGATCAAATTTGTATTTTTAGATAGTCATAGTTGTCCTGTAAATGGGTGGTAGCATTGTAGACTAACACAATCAAGATTATAAGCCACATAGTTGGATATAGAACTGATTTGGTTGAATTGCAGTGGCACATTTCTTTTAACACCAGATTCTTTCCACCTAATATTGCTTATTGAATGTTTTCCTTTTAAAATGTTTCAAATCAGAGAAAATTCTAATTGGCTTTATTTGTTCTATAAGGAAGGGTGAAGGCTTCTAGCAACTAACAGTGCCAGAAAAGCTTTTATTTTCTATTCCTGAAGAATGGGACTTAATAGTGTTATCTTGAATCATCCTAGGGTTTTTATTAAAAGTAGGTATGTCTTCCTCAATGTAATTTCATTTAAATTAAACGACTTTTCTCATGTAACTCTTTCCCAGCCTCTGAATTTGCCATTTTGGTTGATACTTTTTATAGACTATTAAATACTTAAAGTAGGTTTTATAAAAAAAAGAGAAAAAATCAAGTTGGATAGTCTATCCCTACCCCCATACTGAGCCTGGCCAACTCGGGTTATCTTACCATTCTCTCTCCTTTATTTCTGATCTTTCATTTCCCTTTTCTTAAACTTGCCTCTATAACCCCCTCCCCCCAAAAAAACCCCAAAAAGTATAAGGTATATACTCTAGAAAAAAATTTGTACAGAGATACGACAAAATGAAGGGAAAAAGCTCACTTCCCTCCCCATTTTTTTTCTTTTTGAGACTAGGTCTCACTATGTTGCCCTGGGTATTCTTGAACCCGCAGACTCGAGATTCCCAGCTTCAGCCTCCCCAGTAGCTGGGATTACAGGTGCGCACCACCACGCCTAGCCCTCCTCCCCATTCTTGAGAAGCATTATAAAGCATGTTAGGAACTGAGCAGGCTTTCTAGCCAAATTACTTGATTTCAGATTGTGGTTTAGATACTTCCTAGTCGTGAACTTGATTTACTCAAAGCTACTTGAAAATAGGGATTAAAAGCTAATAGGATTATATGAGAGCAGTAGTTAGCATACAGTTTAATGCTTACTAAATACTAGCTGCTATGTTGGCTTGGATATGCATGTATAGGCATAAAGCAAGATAACTTTAATATTCTACAACTTTTTTACAGTAAATGTTTATAGGCTACTTTCTATATGAGTCAGCCCATGCACAAATTTAACACCTGCATGTCTCAATTATGTGAACATACAGTTAAGCCATCCTTATTAGGTCCTTTGCATAGCTGCACTGCACTTTCTCTAGGAATGATTCTTAAAATGGGAGAGTGAAAGGGCTTCTGTGTATGTTTAATAAGCTTTCCCTGGTACAAAATCTCCTTTGAAAAACTAACATTACTGATAGACTGGTTGTGATTGAGATTCTAAGGGTAATTGCAACAATTTGATATCACTTAGCATTCTACATAAGTCAAATGAAAGTATTTCCAGGCCAGGCGCATACCTATAAGCCTAGGAAGCCGTGGCTGGGGCCAGGGATCGCGGTTCGAGTCCTGCTCGGGGCATGTAGCGAGACCTAGTCCCAAAAAAATAGCTGGGTGTGGTGGTGTGCTTCTGTAATCCCAGCTACTTGGGAAGTTCAGGCTGGGGATTGCTTGAGTCCGTGGTACCCCAGGCAACGTGAGCCTGCGGTTCCACAGGCAAAAATAGTAAGACCTAGTCTCAAAAAAAAAGTATTTTCAAAACTCCATGTGGCTATAAAAATAAAATTGAATATTGAATTTACACAAGTTGTAAACTTTTGAGCCTTTT
>PVHY01018838.1:0-28502 GCA_004024945.1 Uropsilus gracilis | reverse complement strand
AGATTTGAAAATAGACATACACCCAGTGGCCTAGGAATCTGGGATGACTTCCACATAGCTCTGTAATAAGCAAGTGCTTTAGTCCCTATAAAAATAAGGAAGGGGACTTCCAGTCCCTCCTGTCTAATGATTATACCTTCTCCCAGGTCCCTAATTTGGAGAATAGGGCTGAAGAAAGTGAGGCATAAAGGTAATTAAGTTCTAGTCATCCCAGAAAGCGCTGGGAAGAGGCAATACAACAGCTAAGAAATGAAACAAAAGCATGCTGAAGACCGAAAAGATCACTTATCAAGCAAGGCAAGGACTAAGTGCTGAAGGTGTAGAAAGCAAGTTTATATGATACGCTGCACAGCAGTGAAAATGCCAAGTTTCCCAAATGCTTTCCCATTCAGTGTTTCATTTGAGCCTGGAGATGGAATAAGGCAAACATTAATGTATTATCCTCATTTCCAGAAGAGGCAATGGGAGCTCAGAGGAGTGACTTTTCTTATTTGTGATCACACAGAGTGGAATGAGAGTCAAAACTTCTTTGTGATCTGGGTGATAGGAGATTCAGTTTGTCCTAGCGGTTGGGTTATTTTTATCAGTTTCTGTGTCACTCAGGATAGAATTATTTAGGTCTTAACATTCCTGGCCAGGAATGTGCCCTCATGAGGAGGGCATGGCAGGCACCCCATGAGGGAGCTGGATGGAGTTTTGAGTTCCCAATTCCAAGTAGGTTTATCTTATTCCCATTCCAGTGAACAAAGCTTACTTTCCACCTTGCTATTCCCACCAAGCAGCTATTTGTGACATTTCCCCAAATATCCCAAAATCTTTCATAATAAGAAAATGTTATGTGAGCATTCAAAAATGATGACTCCCCGAAAAAAATGACCCTGTTCTACTACCTACTCCTCAGATTTTATGGCATGTCCTTGGAGATGATTTCAACATAGAAACATCTTTCTATATAAGGAGAGAAATACTTCTGCATTATGCTTTGAAAAAATTCTATCAATCATATAGTGTTATAATTTGAGGGTTTTCATTTAACCTTAATGTTTTGAAACAACCTCTGTATTATACATTTTTTTTCATTAACAAACAAAAATGATGCAGAATCAGTAATCTTTATGCATGACCCATTATAATTCGATGTAAACAATGTGAGTTCAGAGGTTTTTGTAGTAAATGTTGTCAAGAAAACGACCTAAGTGGCTGGGGTTAGGCATCCGGTTCGAGTCCCGCGTGGGTCCCGTAGCGAGACCTAGTTTAAAAAAAAAAAAAACAAACAAGCTGGGCGTGGTGTTGCGCACCTGTAATCGCAGCTACCTGGGCAGCTGAGGCTGGGGATTGCTTGAGTCTGGGGTACCCCGGGCAAGGAGAGCCTGTGGTTCCACAGGCAAATATAGCGAGATCTAGTCTCAAAAAAAAAAAAAAAAGAAAAAAAGGAAAATGTCCTAACTTTGTCATGTCTAGTTTGAGAATTTTTTCACTCCTACTAACACTCAGTGCCTTCATTAGGTAACTGGCTGAGTTTCTCACTGGGGCTTTCCATTCAAAAATGCCATTTTTTGGAAAAGGTCTCAATATTCCAGCTGTTTTAGATCTCTGAGGATTTGGCAAGAACATGCGTAAACTCATTTATTTATTTAATAGCTATTCACTGCCTTCATGCAGCTTAGCTTCTGAGGAAGACGCCTAATAAACAAGGTAGGAAACAAGAAAATGAAGCAAAATGTGTGGTATGCAGTGGGAAGAACTATGGATCTTAAAAACCAGAAATGGTCGTTAAAGTGGATTGGACTTAAGATTTTAGGTAGGTGGACTGAGAAAGTAAATTTTGACAAAATTGCAGAGAAAGGCTAAGTAATAGGAGGAAAGTCAGACTATGCTAAGAAAGTCTGTAGAAGCCATTTCAAAAACACATATGATGGTGGTGATGGAACCAATGCTCACATAGTATACACTATATTCCAGGTGTTCTAAGCACTCTATGTAGACTAGTAAATTTAATCTTTACAGCAACTCTATTCTTTTTTTTTTTTTTTTTTTTGAGACTAGGTCTTGCTATTTTTGCCCGTGGAACCGCAGGCTCTCTTTGCCCGGTACCACAGACTCAAGCAATCCCCAGCCTCAGCTTCCCAGGTAGCTGGGATTACAGACGCGCGCCACCACGCCCAGCTATTTTTTTGGAACTAGGTCTCGCTACGGGCCCCAAGCGGGACTTGAACTGCGATCCCTAACCCCGGCCGCTTAATAGGCTGAAGCTTACAAGCATGAGCCACCGTGCCCGGCAGCAACTCTATTCTAAGAAAGCAACAGCCCATGAAAAAGCAATTGACTTGCGGTGAGAGTAGGATAGGTGATCAGGGGATGCTGGACAGAGTGATGGCTTTCAAGTTGCCCTGAATGGGTAGAATGAGCCTTGGGAATGGGGACCTCCCAGATGCTGAGTGGAGTAAGAGAAATAGAGACAAAAGGAAACACAGTTGCAAAGTACAGAGACAAATATATTGTTGCTATAACAGTGTGGAATGTGGAAGAAGGTAGAGAGATGGAGCTTCAGATAAGAACACCTCCTATTTCTCTAGCCCCCTCTGGCATACTATAGGGTGGGCAACAGCACATCTCTCACCTGAAACCCAGCTTCCTAACCTCTTTGGAACGTTCCAAGAGACATATGACATATTAACGATGATTGCTGCCCCCAAAGGTAAATTCTCCTGTTACCATGCATCCCCGCATCCTGCCTGTTGCATGCCACATATGCTATGCTACTTCATCATTACATCATTGTATTACTGTAACATTTCCTTGCTGGGGTATATTAGGAGCATCACAAGTTCATTAAAGTAGGACCTGGATATGCTTCCCAGGATCCCTGTTCTGTGGGCTAGCCTCACAGATCGTTATCAATCTCTTCCATTTCAATTTCTTTTCTTTTTTTTTGAGACTAGGTGTTGCTTTGTTGCCTGGAGAACAGCAGACTCTCATTGCCCAGGGTACCACGGACTCAAGCCATCCCCATCCCCATCTCAGCCTCCCAGGTAGCTGGGATTGCAGATGCGTGCCACCATGTCCAGCTATTTTATGAGACTAGGCTCACTATGTTGCCCTAGGCGGTCTTGAACCCACAGACTCAAGCGATTCCTAGCCTCGGTCTCACTCCGTAGGCTGCAATTAAAGGCATGTGCCACAGTGCTCGGCTTCAATTTCTTCTTCATTCTGCATGCGACCCCTTTCAACTGGGGATGTGTATGAGAGTCAAAGCCATTTAAAAAAAATAACTAGTCCTTGAAATTTTTCTAAAAAGAATAATACCGTTTTATTGAAGATGAGAACACAAATCGGGGAGGAAGAATTAATATTTATGAAGTCACAAAGCTCTTTTATGTGTTTAGTTTTACCATGGGAGGGGCAAAAGAAGATTATCAGCTGCCACCTAACTTATCACAGGGTAGACAAGGATTTGAAAAATGAAACAAAACACAAGAAAAGCCCTATTCTAGTCCCACACTTCATTTTCTAAATCAGATAGATGTGATTAACTCACAGATCATGTCAGTGGCTATCTCTTTGCCTGTTGGTTCAGCTTTGCCCATACCATGTAGCACACATAAAATATTCCTGTCTTTTGATTATTGGCTACATTTCATACTAATTTTCAATGTTCAAGAGAATTTTTAAATGCTTTATGAATTTTTTTCTTATAGTTTTCCATTTAAGATTAATATGGTTAATGCTTCTTACAAATATTGTGCTAAAAAAAAATTCTCTATTCTTCCAAAACTCCTAGAACACTTTAGTGTCAGTAGATTAGCTAGAAAATTACTTTAGGTTGATAATGTCACATTTTTATTACAAATATCAGTAAGTGAAAGAAAGTTTGCCTTTTGAGATTATGAGGTTGTTAATAGGCAAAAGATTATTCTCTTAAAATTGTCTACCTAGCTGCCTAAATCCTTGCAATATTTTAAATTGATAAGCACTTTTAAATATTAAGAACATTTCTTCTGTATTTTTTGTTTTTTAATGCATAGACACCTCTGAGCACTTATTCAAATCACGCATTTAGTCTATTGACTTTAGAACAAAAAGCATCATCAATGACATAAATCAGTGATTTTTTAAATGAAAACAAGGAGTCTAACCTTAAGTCTCAGTTTATGAATATTTAATAACTATTAACTTGCTCTGTTGTAGATGTTTCCCCCAGCAGCTCTCTAAAAAGCAGGGCACAATTGCAATAATATTGGAATAAAAAGCAACAGTGGACAAGTAGGAAAAGGAAGAGGCAAGGAGGAAATTATTTCAAAGTTCATCTGTCTTGTGTATATGTATTTAAATTAAACTGAAGCTATCAGATGTTCGTGGTTTGTCCAGTATGTTGTTTAAGTCTCAGTTGCAAAAGTAATGACAACATTTAAAAAGATTAAAATATTAGCCTTGAGTTGTAAATTGTAGCAGTGTCAACAATGCATACACGTTACTAAAAATTAAATGATGAATTCTGCAATTGTAGAGCATGGTTAAGTTATTAAAATTTGGTAAGTGGAGAAATCCATATCAAATAAACCACAATATGGTCCTGTAGTGAACATATCCGACAGGTTTCCACATTCAGTTCTTTCTCCACTCCCCCAAGTCTGCCCCTCTGAATAATCCTCTGTCCTTAATCTCATCCACAGATTGATCATGGCCAGAGATCATCTTCACTTCTGACTATTTACATGAGTCACAGACTTATCTTTTTTACTTAATTATAACAACATACTTCTCTTTTACTACATCACCCTACCTTGGGGAACCTAAAAGTCAACATATCCTCAAAGGTTCTTTTTTCTCTCCCAAATTTTGGTTAATAACCAAAGTTCATCTGAGTCTCAAATCAGAATCTTAAGAATCAACCCAGGTCTTCATCTCTGCATCCTCATCCCTTTGGTAATTAGCTATTTCTTGCCTAGTCAAACTATTTAACATGGTCTGTATCTATCTCTTTTATCTTTTCACTGCTACTGACACATCAAAGCCCTCAACATCTCTCACATGAATTCTAATTGGGTGCAAATTTCCTGTCAAATCGTTAGGCTGAAGTGACCTTTTTTTAAAAAAAAATATTTATTTATTTTACATCATTGTCAGCCCCAGGGTTCTCCCACCACCCTGTCACCTATGTGCCGTCATCTTAATTCTTTGTGACTGAAATCCCATTCCCGATTGCCCCCCCACCTCCACTCTTGGTCCAGCTACTGTGGAAAGCTGTGTGGAGGACCTTTAAACAACTGAAGATGGAACTACCATTCGATCCAGCAATCCCACTTTTAGGAATTTACCCAAAGGTTACAAAAACACTAATTCAAAAGGACACTAGTACTCAGATGTTTATTGCAGCATTATTTACAATAGCCAAGATATGAAAACAACTCAAATGCACCAAAGTAGATAAGTGAATCAAAAAGCTATGGTATATGTACACAGAATATTATTTTCATCAATCAAAAAAGACAAACGTATGTCATTAGTGGCAACATGGATGAAACTAGAAGGAACCATGCTAGCAAAAATAAGCCAGAAAGAAAAAGAGAAATACAGGATGGTCTCACTTATATGAGGGAAACAGGGAAAACAAACAAACAGACAAGAAAAATTAAAATAATGGTAGAACTGAAATATGGAGTGACCTTTCTAAAATGCGAAGCTGAACATGTCATCTGCACACTTGTTATCCAATATCTCATCATCACATAACAGACAAAACTACATTTTAATATGGTCTGGCCTGCTTCCTTCTTCCCGAGTAATCTCCAGCTCCTGTTTCTTCTTTTGTTTTGTTGTCATATTGAATTACTTGTGATTTCTCAACAATCCTTGTTTCATGTTGGTCTTTATTTAAAAAATCTCTTTACATATTTAAGTGAAACTCCTTTAGGGAGCTTTTTTGACCTCTGCAGACAATTCAGCACATACACCTTTTTATTTATTTATTTTTTTTTTTGCCTGTGGAACCACAGGCTCTTGTTGCCCGGGGTACCACAGACTCAAGCAATCCCCAGCCTCAGCTTCCCAGGTAGCTGGGATTACAGGTGTGCGCCACCACGCCCAGCTATTTTTTTGGAACTAGGTCTCGCTACGGGCCCCAAGCGGGACTCGAACCGTGATCCCTAGCCCCGGCCGCTTCATAGGCTGAAGCTTACAAGCACAAGCCACTGTGCCCGGCAGCACATTCACCTTTGTACTTCCATAATGCCTGGTTTATATTTCCAGTATTCCATCTATCTCACATTGTTGTAATTACTAATTTATATATATGCTCTCTCCTTGAAATTTGATGTCCAAAAGACAGAAACAACATTCTGCTCATTTTATCATCCCCATTGCCATATCCAACAAATTTATAGAACCACAATATAGAGCACACCCGTGTGCTATGCATCAATCCTTCCATCCTTCTATCCGTCCAGTGATTATTTATTGAGGGCCTCCCAAGTGCCAGTGCTGTTTTCTTTAATGGTAAACAAAGCAATGTTAGTCATGAAGCCACTAACAGACATAAACATTAAGAGAGTAAGTATATAAATTATTAAGAATTGTGAAATTTGATGAGAGACAAGAACAGATTATTATAGAGGAGAGAATGACATAGAGGCCTTATTTACATCCAGTGGTCAAAAAGACTGCCTTGAAATGTGGCAAGCCAGTAGAAAGTAGGCTGTGATTAGTAAATACATTAAAGGGATAAAGTCACCTCATCAACAGCTTTTCTGGAGTAAATATAGTCCTTTGCTCTAGCTTGGAGGATGTCAGCAACACCCGGGGCTGCAGGGACATGGGTGCTGTGACTTCTAATGGAGAACAGGAGCACAGGGTTTTCTTTCAGAGAGTTGGTAAAAATACAGCTGTGGGCAAAAGAGGAGAGGAAGGTGTCTTTTGGTTGCCTGGCCTGAGGTTTAAGCCAACAAAGAGTGCTTAGGGTGAGAGGAGATTTTCTCAGAAAAACAACTTCAACCAGACTTGACTCATGATAGAGGAGGCCACTTGCTGCTCTTTAGCTGGATTCCCTGATTTCAGTCTTCCTCTTCTTTCATGTTTTCTTGCCTTCATTAAAGACATGCTCAGTTCACTGACTTAGCATCCTGGTTTTATGTAATAACTTCTTGCTGCCTCAGTTATTACTGTTTTGATTGTTTTTATTTCTTCTTCATTTACCTCTATCTCATTTTTTGCCTTTTGTTTTTCTAATATTACCATAAATTTTCATTTACAGACAAGAAGACTTTCAAATTGTATTATTCATGCTATGATATTTCATTATTTTCTGGTTTTTATTCCTACAACTTTCTCTTTTTATCTTAGACCTTGTAACTGTGATTCTTATGCATAGCTTCTATTTTATTTATTTTTAACTCTACCAAAATTCTTGAATTTTGAAATGTTCATAGTTTATAATAATTTTAGTTGTATTTTTAATTTCTTTACTTTGGATTTAATTTTTATAGTTTTATTTTCTGATTACAAGAAATTTGTTCATTAATATAATTTGTACACTGTAGGAAAACCCAAAGAAGAAAGTCAGCATTATCGGTAATTCTGCTATCCACAGAGAATCACTGTAAAGATAGGTGTACATATGTACTGTATGTTGTTGCAGGGAAGATTATTATATACATATGCAGATGGGAAAGTGGAGATTCAGTACAGTGATCAAAGTGGGCTTTGTCCCCATCTTTTGACTCTAAATCCAATTATTATACAAAGCCAAATGCAAATGTCACACTGAATCCTTTCTTTCTCTCTTCTGACTATTGTCTCCATGTCATATTTATTGATTTATTTATTGAGACAAGGTCCCGCTATTTTTGCCCATGGAAACATAGGCTCATATTGCTCACATTGCACCAGGGTACCACAGACTTGAGTGATCCCCAGCACATCTTTTTTTTTTTTTTTGAGACGAGGTCTTGCTATTTTTGCCTGTGGAACCGCAGGCTCTTGTTGCCCAGGGTACCACAGACTCAAGCAATCCCCAGCCTCAGCTTCCCAGGTAGCTGGGATTACAGGCGCACACCACCACGCGCAGCGATTTTTTTTGGAACTAGGTCTCACTACGGACCCCAGGCGGGGCTCAAACCGCGATCCCTAGTCCCGGCCGCTTCATAGGCTGAAGCTTACAAACATGAGCCACCATGCCCAACCCTCAGCTCATCTTTTTTAGTAGCAGCTAATATTGAACAATTCTTCTGTCTTAGAAGTAGTTATTGAGGGACTTCATTTGTAAAACTTTCCCCATGGCACTGGTTTGGAAGAATTTTATGTAAAGTTATTTTCTGATAGTTTTCCATTAGAACATTGGTCAATATAAAAATACAAAATGGGTGCTAACTTCAGCCACACATAAACTAAAATCAGAACACTACAGAGAAGATTAGCATGGTCCCTACTCAGTATGACATGCAAATTCATAAAGTGTTCCATATTTTTCAAAAAAAAAATGAAACAAATCTTCTGTCTCACACCATATAAAAAATCAAATCAAGATGGATAAAGGACCTCAACATAAAACCTGACACCATAAAATACACAAAAGAAAACATAGGCAAAACACTCCAGGACATATATCTCAGATACTTTTTAAGTACTGATCTCCAGGAGCAAAGAAAATAAAGGAAAGGACAAATAAGCTGGGACTACATTAAACTGAAAAGCTTCTGTGCAGAAAAAGAGACATTGAGCAAAACAAAGAGAATCCCAACTGAATGGGAGAAAATATTAGTTTACCATACAACAGACAAGAGGTTAACATCAAAAATATACAAAGAGGTTATACAACTCAACAAAAACAAAGTAAACAGTTCAATCAAAAAATGGGCAGGAAAACTAAAAAGAAATTTCTTCAAAGAAAAAAATTTAAATGGTGAACAGACATATGGAACAATACCTAACATCACTTATAATCTGAGAAATATATAAATTAAAACCACAATGAAATATCACCTCACACCAGTAAGAATGACCCCATCGTAAAAACAAACAACACATGCTGCTGAGAATGTGGAGAAAAAGGAATACACTCACATTGCTGAATGCAA
Organism: Uropsilus gracilis; assembly: GCA_004024945.1. Lineage (NCBI taxonomy): Eukaryota > Metazoa > Chordata > Mammalia > Eulipotyphla > Talpidae > Uropsilus > Uropsilus gracilis. Next base: position 19,431 of record PVHY01018838.1, on the reverse strand, counting down.
ACTGGTCCAGACGCTATGGAAGCTGTGTGGAGGACCCTCAAACTACTAAAAATGGAGTTACCATTCGACCCATAAATCTCACTTTGGAGAATCTATCCAAAGGACACAAAAACACTAATTTTGAAGAAAACATGTACTCTTATGCTTATTATAGCACTATTTACATTAGCCAGATCATGACAACAACCCAAATGCTCTACAGCAGGTGGATGGATCAAAAAGTTGTGGTATAGTTACACGATGGAATATTATTCAGTTAGCAAAAATGATAAAATCATGCCATTCCCAGAAACATGGGAGCTGGAAAGGATTATGTTAGCTGAAATTAGTCAGAAGAAAAAAGTAAAATAGCCGGGCAAGGTGGCTCATGCCTATAAACTTCAGCCTATGAAGTGGCCAGGGCTATGTATCACGGTTCGAGTCCTGCCTGGGGCCCTTAGCGAGACCTAGTTCCAAAAAAATAGCTGGGCATGGTGGTGTGCACCTGTAATCTCAGCTACCTGGGAAGCTGAGGCTTGGGGATTGCTTGAGTCTGTGGTACCCTGGGCAACGAGAGCCTGAGGTTCCACAGGCAAAAATAGCGAGACCTAGTCTCAAAAAAAAACAAAACAAAACAAAAAATAAAGAAAAAGAAAAAAGTAAAATACTGGACGGTCTCACTTAAATGTGGAATTTACATAAATCAAACAAAAGGACAAGAAATAGTAAAACTAACAAGTTGGCTATAGAATTGAAACATTCAGAGGAGAGAGAAGGAGGGGGGTCAAATAAGGAGGGAAGAATATGAGGGAAAATGGTCATGGATCATAGGTGATATGGTGACAGGACAAATATGGGGACTACAACAATGTGAAACAAAATAATAAAAAAATACGTAAGTGGAAATAAATTGTTTTTAAACAGTGTTTCTTTACTTTGGAGCTATTTCCATATCAAGTACATAAAAAAAGTAAACATTAACAAATACAAAAAATGTTAAAAACAGTGGAACGTCATATCTATGACCTATATGACTTGTATTTCCATGCTTTAGCCAATTTTTCTGAATCCCTGCCTCCTTATAGCTCTAGAATGGAGCAACTTTTGTCATATTATCTCAACAATGTTGACTTTGCAACTCTCTTTTGGAATAATTCTAGTTGCTTCTAAGATGTTAAGTTGAGTCTGAGTTACCTACTCAGAACTGGAAAAGGTTTGCTCTAGGCAAAACTTAGGGAGGTCTCATTTGGCCTCTGTTCTCTCTATTTCCCCAGCATATAGGCCTTAACTTTTTCATGTACCCAACCCTATTATCCTTGTACAAGCTGTTCAGATAAAGAACACTCAAGTATCTCAGAAAAGTTGTTAACTTCTATATTATAAGAAGACAACTTAAAAAAAAGCCATTTGTCCTGATAAAGGAGAGGTCAGATAAGATTGGTTGATACTTATGTGTGGAATTCTTGCAAAGGTGTTTGATGCAAATCTGCTTTAAGAGCATATATTTTATTTATTGTTTTTCTAATGTCATAGATACAGTAATTGATTTTCAGATCTGTGGTTTGGTTGTTTTTCTGAGAGCAGATCCCAGTGTGCAGAGAAACTTCTTCCCACTGTTATCCTATTACTGTTTGGAACAGCAGCCCACAGGGAAGTCAGGCATACAAGGGCTAGGAATTGTATTTGGTTATAAAATGAGTTTCTAGGGACACAAAAGATCAAGTCCATCTAAATGACGGTGGTTCAATTACAACTCTAAAGGAAGAAGGTACAAATACTTCTAATTCTTCATTTATTCTTAAACTTTAAATCAAGAACCTATCCTCACAGTCTAGCTATGATAGATTTAAATCTCTATGTAATGTGGCAAGAAGTATAACACATTGCTGTATCTGTTATGAGAATGCTATTTCATCAAGAGTTTGAAAATACCAGGCATCATGATGTTCTCTGTACTTATTTCCCTTTCAGGATAGTTCAGGGGCTAATGATAAGGTGAATAGATATAGTTGAGCTTCAACCAGCATTCTTGGCCTGCGCACGTAGTGTGGGTGGAAAGGTGGATCTTGAAAAAGTATCCAGGACAGTCTAGATTAAAGCAATGTCTTAGTAGAAAAATTCATATTTTATATACAAAAAGAAATCTTAGAAATGATTTTGTTTTTTATATATCAAAGCACATCAGAATAAAAAATTTTCAAATATAAGGCAAGTATACACACAAGTATACATATACACATTCACACCACAATTATAAAAATATGTACACTTAGCATTTTTTTCACATAATTACTATTTCAACTCTGGAATTTCTTTTTCACAGCATTACTAAACATGCAAATACTAATTGTTTTACATTATGATAAGAAAGATTGCTAATAAAAACTAGCCTATATTTAAATTTTTATTTATAGCTATTAGAATGGTAATAACTTTAAAGATTGTGAAACTTAGCCCTATGAATTAGAATATAGTCCCAAACAAACTAATGACCAAGAAGACTCCTAAAAAACAATTTAATGTAGTCTAGAAGTATTTTGTTAGAACTTAATTCTTATTAGAACTAAGCATCAGCAACAGGTACTTTAAAAGTACACTTTCCTGGGTCTTTCTTAAACATATTGCATTGGGCCAGGAGAAGAATAGGTGTGAACATGCATATTTTTAGATACACATCCCTGCATGAACTACACTTGCTGATAGCTCTTAATATAAGCTGACCTTAAGCTTCAGGAGGCCAGGAACTCAGTTTTTTACTCATTTTATCAGGTACTTAGGAAGTACCTGATAAATGATGGGTATTCAAGTTCAAAGAACGAATGACTTGTTTTGCTTCAGATTAATGATTTTTTTTTTTTTGAGACTAAGTCTTGCTATTTTTGCCCATGGAACCGCAGGCTCCCATTGTCTGGGGTACCATAGACTCAAGCAATCCCCCAGTCTCAGATTTCCAGGTAGCTGCGATTACAGGCATGTGCCAACACGCCCAGCGATTTTTTGGGACTATGTCCCCCTATATTGCCGAGTGGGAATTGAACCGAGATCCCTAGCCCCAGCTGCTTTATAGGCTGAAGATTACAGGCACATGCCACCATGTCCGGCTTCAGATTAATGATTTTTTATCTATTAAACGTAGACCCAATAAGAATAACAAATTCATAACCTAGAGAGCAGCATCTGATTTAAATCCTTCCAGTCAGGCTGATCTTTGCTAAAGGATCTTATTCTGTGAGGAAATGGTTTTTGGTGCTGGTGCTTGAATGACCCTGGAAGGTTCCAGAAAGCAGCAGCCACACCTGCTTTACCCCTTTGCTAGGTTTCTCCTTTGAGCTATCAGGGCTTTTCTGTCCCTTGTGCCTAGCATGTATCTAACCAAGGCTGCAGGAACTACATGTCTCAATTTTGTCACTTCGGGCTCCTCCCCACAACTATAGAAAGGACTTTCTTCCTCTTCCTATGTGGCAGGAAGCCACCCTTCTGTCATATCTTGCGTCCTCCTTCTCTGTGGCTTATGAAAAAGCCGCTGCTCTAGTGCTCAGGGTGGGTCCAAAGAGTTTAAAGAACACTTTGGGAGACTTCCTAAAGAAGCAAGCAAGCAAACAAGAAGGCAAAACACCACCCAATTCTCTTGCAAGTGTCTGATCTGACTCTTTAAAATAAAAAAACCCAGAATTTTAAGGATGATTTCCTTTGAATTATTTTGAAGTTTATTTTGAAAATCAAAGTTCCAACATGACGGTTTTAGATCATGGGACCACACTGAGCAGAAGCAGCCCAGCTAATGCATGCTGGTTAAAAAGATAAAACATTGTGGTGCTGGGAGAACTGGATTGCTACATGAAAAAAAAAAAAAAAAAGAAGAATCCAGACCACTCCCTCACACCATGTCCAAAAACCAATTCAAAATGGATAAAAGATTTGGATGTAAGACCTGAAACCATAAAGTACATAGAAAAAAATATGGTCAAAACACTCCAAGACTTACACTTCAGAAACCTCTTTCAGGACACATCTACAAATGCTTAAAAAATGAAGGAAAACATGGAACAGCTAGGACTACATCAAACTCAAAAGCTTCTGCACGGTAAAAGAGACAATAACCAAAACAAAAAGAAACCCAACTGAATGGGAAAAAAAATCTTTGCCCTCCACACAGTTGATAAGGGCCTGATGATAAAGTTCCACAAAGAACTCACAAAACACAAGAATAAGACAAAAAGGTCGGGCACGGTGGCTATGCCTGTAAGCGGCAGCCTAGGAAACCGCAGTTGGGGCCAAGGATTGCAGTTCAGAGTCCCACAGTGTGCACTTAACGAGACCTAGTCCTCCCAAAAATATAACTGGGTGTGGCGGTGTGCACCTGTAATCTCAGCTACCTGAGAAGCTGAGGCGGGGGATTACTTGAGTCTGTGGTACCCCGGGCAAAGTGAGCCTGTGGTTCCACAGGCAAAAATCCAGTTAAAATATGGGGAGAAGATCCAAAAAGACTTCATGACTAATAGGACATGAAAAAATGCTCAACATCACTAATAATTAGGGAAATGCAAATCAAAACCACAATAGGATATCATCCTACATGAGTAAGAATGGGCCACATCCAAAAAACGGGAAACAACAAGCATTGAGGTGGATGTGGAGAGAAAGGAACACTCTTACACTGCTGGTGGGAATGCAAACTGGTCCAGACACTATGGAAAGCAGTGTGGAGGACCCTCGAATTATAGAAAATGGAACTCCCATTCTGTGAGGAGTCCCATGTGGAAAGGAGAAAGAATAGGATGGAAAAGATTGATAATGGTAGGAGAGAAGTAAACTCACAGACTGGGGACCAATTCAGAACATGCTCTTTAGTCCCAGGTCTGTGAATTGACTGCTCTCCAATTTTTTTTTTTTTTAGACTAGATCTCGCTATTTTTGCCTGTGGAACCGCAGGCTCACGTTGCCTGGGGTACCACAGACTCAAGCAATCCCCAGCCTCGGCTTCCCAGGTAGCTGGGATTACAGGCGCACACCACCACACACAGCTACTTTTTTTGGCACTAGGTCTCACTACTTGCCCCTGGCGGAACTCAAACCACGATCCCTGGCCCCGGCTGTGGCTTCCTAGAATGCCACCTACAGGCATGCGCCACCATGCCCAGCCTGTCCAATTGTTATCATTTTCTTCTGTCTATTCTTCCTTCCCACATGGGACTGCTAACACCATTTGATCCAGCAATCCCACTTCTAGGAATCTACCCAAAGATTACAAAAACTCTAATCCAAAAAGACATCTGTACCCGGATGTTTATTGCAGCGCTATTTACAATATCCAGGAAATGGAGGCAACCCAAATGCCCCTCAAAAGACAAATGTTCAAAAAAATGTGGTATATGTACACGATGGAATATTATTTATCAATCAAAAAAGACAAACTTATGTTATTTGCAGCAACATGTATGAAGCTAAAAGGAATCACGCAAGCAGAAATAAGCCAGAAAGAAAAAGAGAATTACAGAATGGTTTCACTTATATGGAGGAGACAGGGAAAACAAACAAACAGACAAGACAAATTTAAAACTATCTGTCAGCAAAATCAAAACATGGAGCAAGGAGTGGGGGAAGCAAGAGTGGGAGGGACACAAAAGACTAAGAGGAAGGTTTTCAGGTGATAAGGTGGTGGGAAAACCCCAGGGTAGATAATGATGCAAAATAAAACAAAAAAAGAAGTAAACCTAATTAACTCACCCAGAAGGAACTATGGCAATGTAAGTTGATCACTTGATCACTGCTAAAATGCAGCAGTAACAATGATTTCTAGTAGCTATTGTGGGTTACTTTATGAAGGGTGTGAAACAAAGATCAGCTAATCAAATCAGGATGATATTCATTTATGAGACTTTTGAGAAACCAAAAATTCAGTTTAAGGTATAGTTCAATTACAAACCTGGTTGAGAAAGAAAAAATAAAAGATAAAATTTCAGCTTCCTTCTCATACTTGCTGAATCAGAATCTGGACTTAAACAGGATTCCTTGGTGATGAGGTTGTATGTTAAAATGAAAACTATTCTTGGTGCTCACCACCTTGTTCTTGAAATATTACCTCAGCTGCAATGGAGTGAGATGGGCAGATCTGCTAGTGACTAAAAATGCATCAGAAAATTACATATAGTTTATTACCAAAGCTGGTACATTATTTAGTGAAGAAACACCAGTCAAAGTCAGGAATAAAACATGTGTGGCCAATATTAACTTTATTATTTAAAATCATTTTGACGTATTATCAAGTGCCTATAGAGAGAGGCACATGGACTAGTAAGGAAGAGGTCAAATCATTACCATTTAGATAGAATGCATGTAATAGGAAAACTGAAAAAAAAATTGGAAAAGCTACCAAAAGACTTGAGACAATTTAGTAACATAGCAGGTTATAAAATCAATATCCAGAAAACAATCGTGTATATATACATATATATACATGTATATACATGTGTATACATGTATACATACACAATTGTATATGTATATATAGGATATATAGTATATATGGTATATATGATACATATAAAATTGATTGGAAAATATGTAACTGATTAGAAAATATAAAGGCCCATTTTTATAATTGCAACAAAAATAACACAATTTTCTAGGCATAAATCTGGTAAGACATGATCAAACATATGTGAAGGAACTATGAAATACATCTGAATGACACAAAAGTAGATATAAGCAAATAAAATAGTAAGCCTTATGAACTGAACAGGAAGACTCAATATTTTAAAGATACCTGGTCTAACAATAAATTTATTGTCAGTTTTTTTTTTAAGTGCAACAAATTGAGTATATATTTGGAAAAGCAATTAAACAAAAATAGTCTGGAAAAAACTTAAAATAGAAAAACAATGTGTGGGGGCTAGATCTTAAACCAGATGTGAAAACATATTACAAATTCTCCATAATTAGAAGAAAATTATATTAGGAAGTGAATAAACTCACAAACTAATGGAAACAAATAGGAAAATTCAGAAATAAACTTAACTGTACATGGAAATTTAAACCATGAAAAAGGCAGCATCTGAAATGAGGGGAGAAATACAGACTTTGAAAAATGTTGGGACAATTGGCTAGTCATATGAAAAAGTTAAAAATTGGTTCATCCAAATACTTATTTAGTAGAGATTCTAAAAGTATAAAAAATCTGAATGTAAAAATAAAACTGTTCAAACATTAGAAGAAAACGTGGGTGAATCTTTCATAGCATGTGTGAGTAAAATTATATCAAATTAAGGGAAATGTTCAATAACCTAGTTTACATTAAAAAATTATACATAGAGGCCAGGCACGGTAGCTCGTGCCTGTAAGCTTCAGCCTATGAAGCAGCAGGGGCTAGGGATCGTGGTTCGAGTCCCGCCTGGGGCCCGTAGCGAGACCTAGTTCCAAAAAAATAGCTGGGCGTGGTGGTGCGTGCCTGTAATCCCAGCTACTTGGGAAGCAGAGGCTGGGGATTGCTTGAGTCTGTGGTACCCCGCGCAACGAATCCTACAGTTCCACCAGCAAAAATAGCAAGACCTAGTCTAAAAAAAAAAAAAAAAAAATTATACATTGACAAAAAACCATTAATAAAGTGAAAACACAAGTGAACAAGTGATGTTTGGGGAAATATTTGCAACTTCTTTTGCAATAAAAGTGAATTTCTAATACTTGAGTACTTTTTACAAATTCGAGGAAAAAGTAAAATATAAAGCTAGATAAGAAATATTTAGGCACAGCTCAGAGAAGAAGAGTTACACATGGTACTTAATATATGATGCTCAATATAGCTTGTAAGAGATGAAAATTAAAACTACATTAAAACACCATCTTTCACCTAACAAACTGCCAGGACTGCAGTAATTGCATACTGTTGGCATGACTGTAGCGAGATAGTGCCCTGGACTCTGCAGGAGTGTGTACAGTCCTGGTGGAAGGAAATGTCCACATCTAGCAATATTGCCCAGGCCTACATGCTTTGACCAGGAATCCCTCTTCAGGGAATATTTAAGCCAATGTGTAAGTTGACTTTGTTTGAGTCTCTAGTCAAACAAATTAATTGTAAAAGCTTCTATAAAGCAATTAGAAATTTAAAATTTGTGGCTACAAATCTGTAGCACAAAATTTTCTATTTTAACCTTTGTTAAGTGTGTTCACTCTACTGTGCACCCATCACCACTATCTAGCTTCATGGTTACCATACCTGGCAATAACCACTCTACTTTGTGCTCTATGCATTTGACCTCTCTCCGTGCATCCTATGAATGATCTCACACAGTATTTCTCTTTCTTGTGACTTACTTAGCACGATGTTTTCAAGTTTTGCCTCTGTTGTTGCATGTGTCAGCATGGCCTTCTTTTTCGAAGCTAAATAGCACTTTGTGTTCCTGTTCATCCATGGACAGACATTTGAATGGCTTCCACTTTTTTTGTCTTTGGTGAATAAGACCCTTCTGAACAGCAATATACAAATACCTGAGTTTTTGCTTTCCAGATTTTGGGTGTATTCCCACAGCTGACATTGCTAGATCACATAGTAGGTCCATTTTTAATTTGTGGAGGAATCGAAATACCGTTTTACACAGTGGCTATAAAATTTTACATCTTTACTTGTAAGGCACAAGGGTTCCCATTTCTCCACATTCTCAGAGACAGTTGTTTTTTTCTGAGTTTTTAATAAGTCATCCTCATGGGCATGCACTGGTATTTCATTGTGGTTTTGATTGCATTTCCTTAATGATTATGGATAAAATGCTACAATGCTTGAAATACTCAAAAATACAGTGATAGATGGGGTCAGGGTTGTAAAGGCCATTTCAGACCCATTCTCAAATGAAGAAAGGGAGACCCCCCAAGGGAGAACCAACAGATCATAGCAATTAGATGAAAAGGTATTTTGACCCAAAATTGCCTAGATGGGAGTGACAGTGATACCATTAACAAGAATAGGAATAAGAGAAGGAGGGGTCATGGATTCTGTTTTTATTTATTAGTATGGGATGTTAGCAGGGAATTTGTCATGTGGAATGTGACCCAGGAGAGAGGTCACCTCTGGGTTTGTCACTATGGGAGTTGTCTGCTTGAAAGTGCTAATTAGCCCCAGGGGGCTGATTGGAAGCTGCCACAGGAGAGAACCCAGAAACAGAAAAGGTGAGACAGACCCCAAGAAAGCCATTGAGCTGGTACCTGAGCCTGGAAGCATAGTCTGGTTGGTGTCAAATGCTGCCTCAAAGCTGATAAAGGCCCAGTGAATGTTGTTTTTGAGTCATTATTCTTTGTTTTCTCAACCATTTTCTTTTTTCCACTATAAAGGCTTTTTTTTCCCCTAGTTTGCTTAGCTACAGGAAATTTTCTTAGGATACAACACAATACAACAAAAATTTAACTTTTGTCTTTGACATGTCACCTCCTGTCTCTATCTTTGGGACTTACCCTTGCCCAAAAGGTAAGGAGTCTTCTCTGTGATGTCATTTTCTCTTTTTAATGCTCTCCCCATGAACAGCACACCAGTGATAAAATAGTACATACACCCATACTTGCAGGAAAAACCCATTGTATCTTCCTTATCTATTTTACAATGGTGCAAGTATTTATTAAAACAAATGAAAAGTGTCTCTTATTACAATTTTAAACACTTCAGAATAAAGATTAAAAAGTTATTGTTCTCAAAGTCAACCAGCTCTCTTCTCCAGAGATGATTATTGCTTACCATTTGGAGTGTATCCTTCCATATGTGTGTTTGTGTATGTATAGATTTAGAGAGAAAAATATGAAAAAAAATTTTAAGAGACTAGGTCTCACTATGTTACCCAGGGTTGTCTCAAACTGGCGGACTTGTGATCCCCAGCCTCAGCCTCCCAGGTAACTGGGATTACAGGCGCACGCCACTACACCCGGCAGCTTTTAGCGAGAAAAACATAAATTTTAAGCTAAAGATTCCAGTTAGAAGGAAATACATCTATTTCTCAATAGTTGAATTTAATTCGTGTTTTGGGTCTTATGATGCTAACTGGTGGGGAAAGAAATACCAATCAATTCAGATTTGGCCTAGTCAGCCCCCTAGTTACCTATACAATCTTCAAACAAACACTTATTTAAATTATCTACTATCTGCTCCCATATGTTTCAGGGATGTTTTCTTGGCTGCGTAGAATAGAGGCCAGCTGATAGCAGAGCACACAGATAAAATGAAGAAAGTTAAGAACATTGCAGAGTCTCAGTTGGGCACCGTGGCGCATGCATGTAAGCTTCAGCCTATGAGGCGGCTGGGGTTGAGGATGTAGTTTGAGCCCTGCTCGGGGCAACAAAGCGAGACCTAGTCCCCCAAAAGAGCTGGGCGTGGTGGCGCGTGCCTGTAATCCCAGCTACCTGGGAAGCTGAAGTTGGGGATTGCTTGAATCTGTGGTACTCCGGACAACATGAGTCTGCGGTTCCATGGGCTAAAATAGTGAGACCTAGTGTCAAAAAAGAAAAGAAACTTGCAGAGCCAAAACTCTTTCCATCTTATTAGTTCAAGTTCTTCGTCAACCATTATATCTGAAAACGTGCAAAAGTGCACCCTCATTTATTTCTTGGTTTCTAAAGCAGTGCCTCACAAACACTGCTCATGAGTGCTCTCACCCCATGCCACTGAACTTGCCAGCTGCGGTCTCACCTATTCTTTCTCCCTGCCCCTAACTCACGTGGAACCACGGAGAGGTCTTTTGAGGCGACCCTTGGCTAAGAGCAATGTTCTGTTGATGTTAGAAGCTTTGCGTTGTTTTCCTTTTCTTTTCTTTCTTTCTTTCTTTTTTTTTTTGAGACTAGGTCTCACTATTTTTGCCCGTGGAACCGCAGGCTCTCGTTGTCCAGGGTTCCACGGACTCAAGCCATCCCCAGCCTCAGCTTCCCAGGTAGCTGGGATTACAGGCGCACACCACCACGCCCAGGTATTTTTTTGGAACTAGGTCTCACTACTGGCCCCAGGCGGAATTCGAACCGCGATCCCCAGCCCCGGCCGCTTCATAAGCTGAAGCTTACAGGCATGAGCCACCTTCTGTGTTGTTTTCTTCCTACACTTTCCTGAAGGAGGCGCTTCATGGTGGCCATCCGGTGGGAATGAAGACTAGATGTTTTCTTTTAGAATACACACACAGCAGACACCCTGCTTTTAACAGTAATCCTCTGTTTAGTTAGGAAAGCTGGAGGGCACCATTTTTCACTGAGTCTTGATCCTTGAAGAGAAGGAGCAGCTGCAGCCCTCTGCCAGGTTGTATGATTTGTATCTATGGGTTCTTTTCGCATCTAGAATCTCACAGTTTCATCAGATGCTTGTCATTGGTCCTTTCTCTCTAAAGAGGGAATTCTTGCATTCTTTTTGCTTCTCACTTTTGCTCCCTTTATCACTAAACACTGGTTATTTCAAATGTGAAAGTTACCTCCTATGTGTATGAATATGTGTGACTATTCCATTTTTTACATCTGAGCCGGGGATAGAGGGGATGACAAGAATTGAGAAAAAGTTATCTACATTTGCAACAACCAGCAAGATGATCTACAATGTTAATATCATTTACTTAAAATTAAAAATGATCCTAAACCTTGTAGATGTTACACTCTAGACTTACCACCATTTCTAGACCTTGTTTAGTCTATCCTTTTCCTCAAGATAGACTCCACTATCCTAAATTTCTCCAATCTCAAATATCATCCTGTGTGTAAAGCCTTTCCAGCTCTCTCAGGAAGAAAATAATCATGGACTTGAATGAGTAAAGGTGATTAATTTAATGAAAGCTTAGTGGAACAATCACTTTAGATGCTGGCTTCTCAACATAGGTATGAATAATGGACAGAAACAAAGCTGTAAGAGGGTCAAGGAGTTTTGAAACTACTATAGAAACAATGGTAGAAGGCTAACTTAAATACATTTGAAAAACTGCAGTTTGCTTTGCCAGTCACCATGGAGATGAATGATCTTCCTCATCTGCCTAGGAATAGTAGCATGTAGCAGCTTTGAGAAAAAGTCTCCAATTCTGGGACAACAATCTTCAAATCTTTTATGGGGTTAGAGGCCCCTCTGCTATTTGTAGGAGTTTTTCCCTCTTTTTTTTTTTTTTTTTTAATATCCTGGCTGCTCATAATATCCTGGCTGCTCTGAGTCAAGTGAAAAATCTTTTACAGCATACTTTTTCATGAGTTTTCTATTTGAAACTTGAACTATATTCAAATGATGATCTATTCATCACAGGTTTGCTGATGGCTTGACAATAATGGGTGGTATTTATTGAATACATTGTAGATTCTTTAATACCAGAACAATGCATGAGAGGGGTCTTGCTATTGTTGCCATTATAGTTATTTACAGATGGACTTGAGAGGCAGAGGGAGAAATGAACTTGTCAAGACACTCAACTCCAGGGGGTTGTTTCTAAAACCTTCATTCTTCATTACTCTTGCTCTTGTCTCTAAGAAAACTATTAAAGCCGCCCTTAAAGTTGCCTCAGAAGATGAGCAGGGCGTGGTGGCACGTGTTTGCAATCCCCAGCTACCTGGGAGGCTAAGGCTAGGGATCACTTGAGTCCATGGATTCAAGACAATCCTGGGCAACATAGTGAGACCTAATCTCTAAAAAAAAAAAAAAAGTCTCTTCAGAAGATGAAGGCATGCAATGTGGGTATTATTGAGTAGCCTCTGACACTGCATTTTAATAAGTACATTCAGGGTGGGGTTAATCAACATCCATTCTCATCTTGTTTTCCAATCTCAGCAGAGGCAGAAACTCCAGATATTTTCCACCTGATGCCTTGGTGCATTTTACTTTATCTTCAGGACCTTGCTTGATAGCTAATTCCCATGAAGACTTCCTATATGCTCCTCCCTAGAAGAGCGCTTTGCTTTTCCCTCTGGGCTCGCAGGGCACTCTGTAATTACTTGTTTACATGTCTGTCTCCCTGACCAGACTTTGTTCTCTTGGAGGGAGGCAGCACATCTCATGTATTTTTGTGTCCCTGGGATCTGGCACATAGTAGCTATTCAGCAAACACTGCATGAATGAATGATACTAACAAAATACTGTAGGAGGCATGGGTAATCTAAATGGTAAGTAGAATATGTGAGATCATATTTTCATAATGACATCCTGCAGTGGCAATATGGTACAGCATTACAGTTTAATGATGGGATAGTGATGGGATGTTGGACTTAAACCATCACTTAATATTTTTTCAAGTTTGCAGTCAGATGAATTAACCATTATTTTCAATGGATGACACATTAAACTTGCTAATTGAAGAAAGGAAGGAAGGAAGGAAAGAAGGAAGGAAGGAAGGAAGGAAGGAAGGAAGGAAGGAAGGAAGGAAGGAAGGAGGAAGCTGGTCGCGTGCAGCTTTAATTCCAAGCCTAGGAGGGGAGGATGAGACTGGGGATTGCTTGAGTCCAAGGGTTTGAGACCCGCCAGGGGCAAAATAGCGATAGATACCTAGTCTCCAAAAATAGCTGGGTGTGGTGGTGTACACCTGTAATCCCAGCTACCTGGGAGGCTGAGGCTAGGAATCACTCAAGTCCATGGTTCCCCAGGCAACATAGCGAGAACTAGCCTCAAAAAACAAAAGAAAAGAAAAAAGAAAAAAAAAAAAAGAAAGGAAATGTGTGCATTGGCCAGCAGAAGGCCTTCTCACTGTTGACAGTACACACACGAGTTTATTCTATGTGATTATTAGGACATATCAGCAACAAATTATAAATTTTTCCTTGTAAAAGAAGCTTTTTCTCACTAATTTATATATAGGCCAAAGTCATATACAGCATAGAAAACAAGATTAAAAATAACAGCATGTATTTATAAGCAACACAGTTATAAAACAGTACATTTCCCTTTTGAGAAAATAGTATAAAATTCAAATGTGGGTGGGCGTTTGATTATAAGGATCTGTCATCTGTTACAGATATATTTAAGAAAAGCACTGACTAATTAAATTTATTATTCATCTTCTTCCTTGCATGGAAACTGTATATAAATTATCCAAGGCAGATCAGATTCACAAGGAAAAAGCACCATTGCCTGAGTTGGCCCCAAACCATAGCTCTTTCTAGTAATAAGAGGTACAGGTGAATTGGGTGGGGGGTGGATTGCCTTGGAAAAATTTTCTATGAGAGGATGTAGTCTTCATTCTTCTTTCTCTTGGAGAAGCCAGAAGTCTTCCATGTTTTCAGGCGGAATAAAAATCATATGTAGGCTGGGCATGGGGGCGCATGCCTGTAAGCGCCAGCCTAGGAAGCCACAGCCAGGGCCAGGGATTGCGGTTCGAGTCCTCCCGGGGGCATGTAGTGAGACCTAGTCTCCCCCAAAATAGCTGGATGTGGTGGTGCGCGCTTGTAATACCAGCTACCTGGGAAGCTGAGGCTGGGGATTGCTTGAGTCTGTGGTACCCCGGGCAACGTGAGCCTGCTTTCCACAGGCAAAAAATGGCGAAACCTAGTCTCAAAAAAAAAAAAAAAAAATCACAGGTAGAAACTGCAGAATGAAAGCTGGGTACGGTGGTGCATGCCTGTAAGTGACAGCCAATGGAGCTGAGGTTGGGAATTGCTTGAGTCTGTGCTGTGGTACCCCAGTCAAGGTGAGCCTATGGTTCCATGGGCAAAAATAGCGAGACCTACTCTCAAAAAAAAAAAAAACAAAAACAAAACCAAGAAAACTGCTGCAGAATGAAGCCCCAGTTCTTGTCTCCTAGAACTGCATATGAGAAAGTCACCAGCTATTTCTCTGTATATTTTCCTGGAGTTAAACAGTCATGCACATCTGGTTTGGAAATTGAGAATTTTCTCTCTTTTAGGTTAACTGCAAGACTGAAATAAGAAAGGTAAATCAGCCATCTGTTGAAGAGTTCACTAAGCAGGCTACAGGGAGTGAGCAGCATTTACCACTCAAGGAGCCGGAATTTCAAAGTTTTCACAGTAACCTGTTTGTCTTCTTAATGCCACCTCGGCCTTTATAACCTGGCTAATGATCTACTAACCATATGGCTGGGGCTGCTTCCCTTTTCCATTTTCATTGCAACTTAAACTTATGGGGGACAAGGATTATCCATTCTGGTCTGTGTATTATGTGTGGGACTGCAGAACACCTGGAATGTTTTTATGTGCAATCTTGTGTCAAAGTTTCCCATGCTGTTTCTGGATTGTGATGGGATGTTTTCATTGAACAAATTTAATTCCCTCCCAAAGAAAGTGAGGGGCTGCTGCTGATAAAACATAACTTAAAGGTTTACCAGATTCAAGGTGATGTCACTGAAACCGGATGCCAGAGATAGATAGCTGGACTCCCCGGGAAGACAGAGCCAGCAAGACTGAATGCGCTAAAAAAGAAACCATCCAAACTTCCTGGAACCTCCAGGAGGACTATGAATACTGATGGAAGACCCATTAGAACATGAAAAACTTCAAAATCCACTATCAGACTAGAAGACATCAGGAATTTCCTTGTTTAGAATCTGAAGAGGTGAAGGATATTAACATGAGAGAAAGAAGTTTCGCCAAAATTCCATGGCCCCAACACTAGTCTACCTGTCTGTGGGCAAAGTCGTACAAAAGGAACTCCGCCTTCCGTGACTCTGCCCAATCATAATAAGGGCCAGGGGAGCTCATTAATAATCACAAGAGATATTTTAAAAGCATGTAACCTATATTACCTGGTTGGCAGTCTAGACCTGCCCCCTCCTGAACCTAACCAACTCAGGTAGTCCTCCTGTTCTATCTCCTATTTTTTCTGAGCTTTCATTTCCTTTTTCTTAAATAAACTTGCCTCTATTACCCACTTGCCCGTGCATGTGTGTGTGTGTGTGTGTGTGTGTGTGTGTGTGTGTCTGTCTGTCTGTCTATCTTTGGAGCACTTACCGTATCTTCAAGTGACAAGAGCCTTGTAAGGAAAACTGCAGATAATTTTTCTGATTTATCAACAGGATGATGACAGATTTTCCTGCATTGTTCCCAAGGGGAAGGACTCACAATTAAACAGAAAGGACAACACTGAAAAAGTCTCACAGATCAGGGTGAGATCCCTTTCACTCATGGACCAACACAGAATGAAGAGGGGACCCAGAGGAGATTCCTGCTTTGTGGGACAGAAGGAGGAGAGAAGTATTTGGAGATTACCTCCTGAGTGAGAAACACAGCCAGGGGGCTGGCAGCAGGGGAGGGGACAAATGGTGTGAGGCACACGAGGTGAAGGCTGGATGAAAAAGCTGGTGTGTTCATGTAGGACAGAATTCCAACAAAGGGGACACTAGAAAAAGCACTGTAATCTAGCACCACCACCCCTCCCCCACCTTGAGACTGATACTGTGGTACAGACTCCTAAACTCAGATCTAGAATCCCAGAGAGGAGAGAGTGGTAGTTTCACAAACATAAAACAGTCCCTCATATCCCAACCCCCGGCCTTTGGCACTAGGACTGGACCCCCTGGGAGCCCCTTTCATAACCTGCTGACACATTTGCAATTGTAAATGCAGGCTTAAGTCAAATCAAGAGAAAAGAAAATGTCAAATAAAACCACAGTGCCACCTGCTGGAAGGTAAAAGTATCTCAACTCTCTAAGTCGCTGATTGGTATTTAAAAACACAAACATGCACATACATGCACAAACACATGGAAATTTATGTAGCAAAATGGGCAGACTAAGAAATGTATAGCAACTTGAGACCTCCAGGGAACTTGAAGTCCCAAGAAGGTAGTTCTCCAGAATCCAAGCTCAAACATGGAAGATTATATTTCCCTAACAGAGTTCAAAATTATTGTAATAAAGAAAGACAAGGATATAAAAGATAATTGTTGTAGTAAAGAAAGACAAGGATATAAAAGATGACTCAGAAAGATAAGTCAAAGTGATAAAGAAGAGAGGGAGAGGGGTGAAAATAAGGAGGGGGGAGGGGGATAGAACACAGTGGGTATGAAACAAAACTAAGGGTGATTTGATGGAGGGGGAGGGGGGCATCATATACACTGAACTAGGAGCAAGGATGCAAAATGATGTACTTCAATAACAATTTAGAAAGTTGCTACAAGAAAATTCAGAAAAGTCAAAGCAATACACTACAACTCAAAAACAAATACATGAGGTCAGAAGTAGAACAAAGAGAAGTCATTTCTACTGAAGCTTTAAATAAGAAAGGCATTGAATCACATAATTTCCCTTCCTGATCCCAGCTCCATCACTTTCTCCTGTGTGAACTGAGAGGATACTTAGTACTTCCAAGCTACAGTTTCTATATCTGTGAAATGCAGTTAGAAATCCCACTTACAGGATAGTTGTGAGGGTTACATAAAATAATACGTCAGTGTCTGTGCACTGAGCAAACACAACAAATGAAAAGTATTAATCAGTAATGTTTACTTACTATTAAACTGATAGCAGGTTACTGAGCTAAATCGAAGAATACCATTTTCCTTGGGAAAAATGGGAAGGGGCACTGTGTGCCGAGTATGGCAGGAGAGAATAAAGGGAAGAGCACAGTCATTTGGGGGTCTCCAGCTCAGCAGATGGCCTACAACAGGCCCGGAAAGGAGACAGACTGGATTAGGGGGCTTCTGCCCTGGTCCTGGCTGAAGCCCAGGGAAGAAGGAAAAGTTACTGACTTTTGTTTGAAAACTGGAACTTGGACCTGTGTGGAGGAGGACAGTATGCTGGAAAAGCTTGAGATTTGTGTAAGCTGACTTTAGATCTGTATTTGCAGGAAAAGCTGGAGACCTGCATAAGTTGACTGGAAAACTTGGAAAAATTTGGAAACTGGACTTTGTGTCAGATGCCTGCTTCATGTTTGGAGTGTAGGGCACTGTCTTTGATTTACTTTAGTTTGAAACTCCTGCTGCAGGCTTGGAGAAGAAGGAGGTCACCATTTTGGACCCACCTGTGATCTTGGAACACATGCATCTTTGTTTAGTTAGGACTTAGAGGCTGAGACTAGATTGGGGGTAAGAAAACAAGGGGCCACTCATGGCTGCAGAAAGTCTTGTTTCTCTTCTCTGTTTTGTTCACCTTTAACCCAGTTTGTCTTGCAACCGTGGCATCGGTTGGAAGGACCCCTGTCCCCCAGCTCCTGGGGAATGATTAGTTTAAAATACAGGGTTTTCCCTTCTAAGTCTGGTTCCCTGTGCCTTACCACCAAGTTTCAAAACTATTAAATTATAAAATAATAGGAACATTAGATTTTTTAAAGTGATAGCAACAATCATGGTTTCAGAGTATACATTTTGAAAATAGATAAGATGAGCAAAATTCCCTAATTTTGTCTACATTCAGTTTTTGGTTCTATTTTTAAAGACAGTTTATTATAAATAGCTTTCCAGTACCTAAACATTTCCTTAATTTGTTACCAAACAAAAGCTTATCTAGTGGGACAGAGAGAAGTTGCTATCTTTGGGGGTCATGACACAACCTTAAACTTTCCCTTATCGATTTTTCCATCCAAATACTAAAGATGTCCAAATGAGATCATGTATGCAAAGAACTTTGTAAATAATAAAATATGACAGAACTATGTCATTATTCATAGCAATGTTAATAATATCAGTTGGATTTAGGTCTTACTGTCATTTTGGAAACTTTCCTCACATATCAATCATTTCTGAACTTGCTGCTTACACATTTAATCAATTGAGGTGGTCTTCCAACCTTAATTCCAACTGACCTTTCTTCTTCCTGCTGTAGCAACAAGTCTCTCTGTCTTGCATTTACAGATTGTAAAGACTAGACCGTGATTCTCATTCAGTACATGGAATTTAAATTTAATAATCATTTTCATTCTTGATGCCACCTGAAATCTCTCATTTGGCAGGTAGGGAAATTGTGGCAAGTATGTGGCAGTGGGTAAGATGTACATTTTAAAAACCTTTAAAAATTCTCCTTTGTAATGAATAAGAAAAAATAAAAACAACCAATGGGGCCAAACAATGGAGCAAGAGAGGAGGAGGAAGAAGAAGGTGAGGGAGGTGAAGAGTACAAAAGATCAGGATGATTAAAAGGTATTAGTGAAGTGAGTGGGAAAGCCTAGGGTACACAATAATGCCATATTGTAATATAAATATAAATATGCAAATTAAAAAATTTAAATTAAATTAAAAAAAAGAAAAAAAAAAAGGACAGGGTTATTAGGGAATGGAGAAAGAAAAAGAGAGCCATCTGCATAGTGCCAGGCATGCAGGAGAGCTGCTTCTCAGCAACATAGAAATTGTACTGATTTCTTTTTTTCTTTCTTTATTTGTTTAAATATGTTTTTCATATCTTTGTATTCCCTGAGGATCACCCACCACCTTCCCTCCTTGAATACTCCCTCCCATCTCCATCCCCCTTACCCCCCCACATACTGATTCCTTTTATGGAATTTTTATGTACATGTTTATGGCCTAAATTGCCAACTGGAATAAATTCTACAATCTTAAAAAAACAAAAAAAAAAAAAAAAAAAAAAAAAA
>PVHY01018837.1:0-28494 GCA_004024945.1 Uropsilus gracilis | reverse complement strand
CCTTCCTTCCTTCCTTCCTTCCTTCCTTCCTTCCTTCCTTCTTTCCTTCCTTCCTCAATTTTATTAGTTCTGGATTTATATTCCATCACAAGGAAGGAACTGTTTCTTTGATAAGGCTGTTATGATTTTTCCTTAGAATGTTGTCCTTAATGGTATTTCTGCTCAAACTAAAACTGAATTTTCATTTGCATAGTTTAAAAAAAAATCTTCATATAGGAAAGGAGGTGTAGCCTGTGAAAGGAAATCTGAGATAATGCAAATATTTAAGTCAAGAAGCTGACTGTAGACTTACATTACTGTTCTTCTTGCTGAACCCTAAAATTGTTGCTCTTAGAATTGACCTGGTAGCACTTGGCACACAAGGTTCCCGAGAGAGGGTATGTGGTGTAGATTTGGCGTAGCTGATGGCTGACATCTGTGCCAGTGTGTGAATCAAGTTGTTTAATTTAACAGGGAAACACTCCAGGCTTTCCTTTATCTTCCTAGAAAAATGAAAAAGGAGAGACAATAAGTAATTTTCCTCATAATTGACTCATTTCATTTATGATTTATTTCTTTGTGTGTGTTAGGCACAGGGAAAAAAAATAAACAACCATGTATGTTTCTTTGGAACTCAACTAGTACATGTAATTTTAATAAACTTCAAATTCACATCTTGAGCTGTTAGCAGATATTAGTGACATTCTCATGATGTAATATAAAACTGTAACTGCTGTATTGTATTTTGATTTAAGCTTGCTTTCTATTTTTGGATTGAGGTTGTGAAAGCTTGATTTTAGTTTACAATTATTTAAAATATTTAGCAAATTTCAGGAGTTGATTCTATAATATATACTAAAAAATCTTCAGCATATATCCTGTGCAATCTACCCTATTCCTCCCTTTCCCCTACATTTAAGCATTTTAAAATATGCGTTAACTTTGTTTTAAAATTTTTATTTAATTTAAATACAAGTATATTTTTGTTTCCATCAATTAATTGAGAAAAATTTACATGAAGTAATGCCATACTTAATATTTAAATAGTTGCATACTCTAATATGTTTAATTTAAAATTACTATAATTAATAGTACTTTATATGAAAAAACTTTTTGTTACTTTTTACATTTAAAATTTTGCATTTAAATTTTTTAATTGTGTTCTAGTGGTTGGCATATTTTTCCATACCATTTAGTCTCTCTGATCTATATTTTAAAGTATCTGATTTGTAGCATTATGATTTTAGCTTCAGTTACTACTATGAAATTATGTTCATTCTACTTTTAATATATGCTTCCTATCGACTTTCATTTCACCTAAAACTATTCTAACTAATCATAGAGTATCTATACCATAACATATAGCAGACACACACACATTGTTTCTTTTTTGACTATTAGGTATTAAATTCTCTACCATTCTTTGTATTAATGCCACTGAAGTCATTTTGATTGTCATCTTCATTTTCTAGTAAATTCCTCATATGTTGCTCAAGGATATGTTTTTGAGGTTTTGCATGCTGACAAAATTTGTGATCTGTAGACTTGAAAAGTCCTTGGCTAACATTTTCTTTTTTAAGAGCCATAAAGGTAATACATTTTCTTCTGAAATAAAGTTCCACTGCCCCAAACTCTGATAAGACAGTGAGCTTTCCCTTATAAATGACTTGATGTGGTGGCTTGTGCCTGTAAGGGGCAGGGGCTAGGGATCGTGGTTCCAGTCCCACTCTGGGCAACACAGTGAGACCTAGTCCCAAAAAATAGCTGGGCATGGTGGTGCATGCCTGTAATCCCAGCTACTTGGGAAGCTGAGGCTGGGGATTGCATGAGTCTGTGGTACCCCAGGTAACGTGAGCCTGCAGTTCCATGGGCAAAAATAGCGCGACCTAGACTCAAAAAAAAAAAAAAAAAAAAAAAAAAAAGGTGGTTTTTGAAGGAAGTTTCTTTTTCTTTAAAGTTAAATAGCTATTCTAAAATATGTTTCAGGTTGGTTATTATGGATAATTTTTCTAAATCAGTAGTATGTCCTTGCAGTATATAATTTCAAACGGTATTTCAGGATACTTCTTAAATTATGATGTTAATATTAATATTTACTAAAACCTCAAATATACAATACGATTTGATATCATTTTAACATATTATTTTGGTTTACTTTTCCTTGTAGTTTGCTGGCTCCTCATCCTTTTTTTCCCATCTTTTTTAATTTAACAAGTATTCTTTTTTTCTTGATCATTTTCTCTTTAGTGATGTATTTGAGTTTATTACTTCTTTTTAGTTCAGTTTTTAAAATTTATGTTTTCTAATTCTTTTATGAATTTAACAGCCTCATTTGTAAGTTTTTCTTTTTAGATTCATTTGATAACTTAATTTTCTTTTCAATCTCTCTCTATATGTATATATGTGCATATATATATATATATATATATATATATATATATATATATATATATATATATATATATATATATATCACATCTTTGTATTCCCCAGGAATCACCCACCACCTTCCCTCCCTGACCACTCCCTCTCATCTCTCCCCTGCCCCAGTTGTGTACTTTTTTGGTTGTTAGCTTATTAGCTTATTTTGACTTTTTCTCTTGGCCTTTTTCTTGTTTTTCCTATGTCCCATATATTAGTGAAACCATTTAGTTTCTGTCTTTTTCTTTCTGACTTGTTTCTGCTAATATGATTTCTTCTAGGTACATCCATGTTAGCATAAATTTGTCAAATCTGTCATTTTTAATTGATGAGTAATATTCCATTGTGTATATGTACCACATCTTTTTCATCCAGTCATCTGTCTTGTGACATTGAGTTGTTTACATGTCCTTGCAATTATAAATAATGCTGCAGTAAACATCCAGGTAAAGAGTGTTCTTTTCTCTCCACATCCACACCAGCACTTGTTGTTGCCTGTTTTTCTAATTGTAATCTATGTTGTTCCTTTATGTCTTTATCATTTTCTTAATTTTTTTAGGTCAACTTAAAATAGGCTGATAGAGTTTATTCCTTTGGTGGGTGAGAATGTCATTCTGGCGTAATTTTATTGTAAGAGTTTTATCTCTGATCTAATTTTCTTAATAATTTATCTGACATTCAAACATGATCAATTTTACTTGCTCATTTTAATATGAAATTGGCATTTATGAACTTAAAGGAGGGAATAGAGGGTCTTCAAGGGTCAGAAATTCTCTTTTCTTTTGCTATCACTAGTGAAAAATGATCACTTCATATTATCTGAGATATACTTTCTTTGTTACTTCCATCAATCCCATTTTTTCCCCCTGGACTTTGCTTTTGCTATGATCTTTCCCCTTTCATTTTGTATTACATGCTTAGTAGTTCCTCTTAATAGTAAGATTTTTTTCCTGGAAGGGAGCTCCATTACCTTCCATTTCCTAAAAAATTCAAAGATTTGTGTAACTTTCAGGTTCCTTGCCATTTCCTGTGAATTGTGGTGTGTGAAAATTCTTCTCAGTTTTACCTGCTTTTCTCAGATTGGTCTGCTCAGCTTTCCAGTGAGTATCTGTTGACCCTTGGGATTCCTGTTCTCAGGACTTAGCAGTCAGATATTCTTTTCTTCCCTACTTTGTTCTCTATAGTTTATGGGTTTTATTATCTGGTTTGATCTGTCTGTTTTGAGGAAGAGATTTAGGGTCATTAAACACACGCACACACACACACACATACACATACACATACATACTTCCAGATGTTTTGTAATCTGGAATTCAAGTCACAGAAAAACAAAAAAAATAATATGAAAGGCTCTTTTCATCTCTTTAGAAATAACACTTGATATTAATGTTTTGAGCCTTCTCTACACCTTTGTGCAAACAAACACACACAACCACAATGTTTATAGCCATTGTGTACCAGGTGTGTACCAGGAAATTAAAATAGAAAATGAGGAGAGAGATTATGGAGGTAGGTATCAATATTACAATATTAGATAGTATGAGTAAGTATAATCTTATTGAAAAGATGAATTAGATAATTTTACAGAGATTTAAATTTACTGAGTAGAGGATATAGGAATTTCTGTGAAGGACAATCTAGACAGAAGCTAGCTAACTAGACCAGAATCATGGTATTTAATATACAACAAAGAATAGCAGTGTGGCCAGCACAGAATAAGGCAGAAAGAGGGGAATCAGAAAGAATGGGAACAATGTCTTTAAGGATCTTACATTGTGTGAAATGGGAATAAAAATATAGCAGTCAAAAACTGCAGTTAAAGTTAAAACCTCTTTTTAAAATTAAAAGTATAATTATAAGATGACTAGATTAAGCTTTTAAAAATTTGCCAAGACCATTTCAACATTCTTTGCTGCTGATTCACCTATAACCAATACCTGGGTGTGCCTCTGTGTATGCTTTTGCATGCTGTTGGCATCTTCATATTGGTGCATGATTTGTTCATCTCTGTCAACATGGTACTTCTTTAAATAGCAGGAATTTTGTAATAAGTCTTGAAATCCATATATTTTTTTGCCTTGTTTTTCTTCAGGTAACTCTTCACTGTTTCAGACCTTAGTGTTCCACATACATTTTAGAATCAGCTAATCAATTTCACTCATATACAAAAAGAATGTGTAAGGATTTTGATTTATTCTTCGTTAAAATGAAGAGCTTTCTATGTTATCCATTAAATATAATGTTTTCTATAGCTTTTTAGTTATATATTAAGGATATTCCTTTCCAATTTTATTTTATGAAAGTGGTTATTTTAAATTTGAATTGATTTTCTGTATCTATTGAAGTGACCATGTATTGTTTTTCATATATATAGGGAATATATATATATATATATGCTTTCCACATATATGGGAATATATATTTATGTTTTCCCTATATATAGGAATATATACATATATATTCCATATATATAGGAAACATTGCATATATATTTGTAGATATATGTACAAATATATACAAGTATATACATATATGCATATATTATATAATGTATATAATATATATGTATAATGTATATAATATATGTATATATTATAGGTATATAATTATATGTTATATATGTATATTATAATGTATATATTATATGTACATAATATGTATATAATATATGTATAATATATAATATATATGCATATATTTGTATAAAACATAGCTATATATATATTGTCATTTTTCTTTGTTTTTGGATGCTGTGTCTAGAATGTTCATCTTATAGCCACTTACTTTACTGAGCTCTTTTATTCCGATTTTTTTCTTAATTCTTTGGATTGTTTTATTTGTTGTCTTAGTCAGCTGGAAAATAACCATTTAACAAAGCTCAAGTATAGAAATTTACTATCAATATTGAAGGCATTATAATATTTTTCCTGACATTAATGAGAATGCTTGCAATTTTCACTTTAAAATATGTGATGTAAGTTTTCTTCTATTCTAAATTTACCATTTATAAAGTATTTAAAATCAAGTATTATTTTTCTGTGTTGGCATCTGTCAAACTTACCATGCAATGCCTTTTCTACTAACTTATCTGTTATGTTCCTGATCTTAGCAATGCAGTTCCTTAATGCTTAATAATTCCCCCCTGAATTTTATAAAAATACAAGCTCATTTATCTTGTCCTGGTCTTAGACTTTTTTTTTTGAATAAATTCTAAATTTTTCTATATTATTCATCAATCTAGGTCAAAATTTCCTAAGATAGTTAGAACAATACTCTGACCCCATTATTCATTTCTGCAGTTTCATTATTTCTAAAGATGTTTTTGAATTTAGGGGCATATATTGTGGTACATACCATTAGTTTCTTTCTTCACTAGTCCTTTAGTGATATGAAGATAGTAATAGACATCTAATTAGTGATTTATGGGGACTCTACCATTCATTCATTTTATGAATATTTACTGACCATATTTTATGTGGTGGAGTGGGAAGCTCCAGGGAAATGGCATGTACTCATTTTTCAAAAACTTAGGCCTATGTATCATAAATCTTAAATTGAGACAAAGTTGTGACTGCATCCATATCTTATTCTCATGTTCCCCAACAGTTAAGATTTAAGTATATTGGAGATGAAAGATCAACTTTAGCAATGTGCTTAGAGTGTCAGGACAGACTATTAAATTCATCTCTTATCTCTCAGGAGGTAAACTTAACAGGTAAGACAAAATAGTGTTCTTACAAATGACTCACTTTTGGGGCTGGGGTTCTTAGACCTGCAGATTTCAGATTCTGTGAAGATCTAATTTATCCACATGGTAGTTACTAGATTATTTTGTTTAATGGAAGCATCAGCAAGATTGTACTATGGCATATCCTTACATTAAAGGTACAAAGCAATTTCCTGCTAGGTTCTTTTCTACATGCTAGAACCTAGAGGTGAATAACGTTTCTGCCCTCAAGGAGTACATATATTTTTTAATCAGGCTCTGTACTGGATGCCTCATATTAATCTTGTTTTTCTAAGAATAAAGCAGAATGATAACAACAGATTAGAAGAAATCATGAGAGGTTAAATTCATACAGAAATTTGTAACAAAAATTTTCAATATAAATTTTCAATCTGATTCCAAAGACTGGGCCTCATTGTAGGTGATTTGCAATGAACAATTTTTCAGCTTTCTCATTAATAGAGAGGAAAACGTCTTTTGATTTGATGTGAAATTCCCAAATGGAACAAAAAGACTTAAAGATTCTTTCATTTTCACATGGAAATAGTACAGGAAAAAATGTTAATAGATATTTCTTCCAGCCAGGAAATATAGTGCAAAGAGACTCATAATAAGCATAACATTCTTGGAACTTGGGTTTAACTTTAAAATGTGTACAAATTCCATTTTCATTAGTTTGAGGGTTCTCCACACAGTTTGCCATAGTGGCTGGACAAGTTTACATTCCCACCAGCAGTGTAAGAGTGTTCATTTCTCTCCACATCCATGCCAGGACTTGTTGCTAGTTTTTTGGATGTGGATCATTCTTACTGGTGTAAGGTGGTATCTCATTGTGGTTTTGATTCGCATTTCCCTGATTGCTAGTGACTTTGAACATTTTTTTCATGTGCCTATTGGCCATTTGTATTTCCTTTTTGGAAAAGTGTCTTTTTAGTTCTTGTCCCCATTTTTAAACTGTTTTTTTTTCCTTTATTTTTGTTAAGTTGTACGAGTTCTTAGTGTATTTTTATTATCAGACCTTTATCACTTGTATGGAGGGCAAAATTTTTTCCCACTTGGTTGGATTTCTTTTTGTTTTCTAATGAAAATGGAACTACCATTTGACCCAATAATTGCTCTTCTGGGAGTCTACCCAAAAGAGACCTCAATGTTTGTACAAAGGGACACCTGTGCTTGGATGTTTACTACAGCACTATTTATAATTGCAAGGGCATGAAAACAATCCAAATGTCCCACAACAGGTGAATGGATGAAAAGGATGTGGTACATATACACAATGGAATATTACTCATCAATTAAAAATGACAAATCTGATGATTTTATGAAAATAGATGTACTTAGAAGAAGTCATATCAGCAGAAACAAGTCAGAAAGAAAAAGACATAAACTAAATGTTTCCAATGTGGGACATCAGAAAAATGAACAAATGCCAGGAGGAAAAGTCAAAACAAGCTAACAACCAAACTGAAGTACACAACTTGGGCGGGGGTGTGTGTGTGTGTGAGAAAGGGTGGGAATGGTCAGGGAGGGAAGGTGGTGGGCAAACCCCAGGGATTACAAAGATGTGAAATTTATATATAAATAGATTATTTAATAAAATACAAAAATGTGTACAAATTCTATTCTACTCTATCAGAAACAAATGCTGCTAACAGGTCTCCTAACTTTGTATGTGAGATGTGTTCATTGGTCTCAGAAAACTGAGTTGAATCCAGGAGTTCTGTCCTTCCATGTCAGGTTCAGCAGCTAAGAAGTTTTTATTTCCAGATTAAATTTTCTGAACTCAGTTATGTTAATAACTGTAAATCTGACTGTAAATCTGACTGTAAACCTGAGGCACACAGTAGGGTAGGAGAACAGAGATGTGTTAAGAGAACGGGGAAGAGCATAAGGTCCTCTGGTAATGGTTCATGTACTATGATGGTGGGAAACTACAGGGATTATTCCTGAAAGGAGAGTGACATAGAAAGGGGAGAAAGCATCCCATGATTTTGGTTATACATCTATGTAATATGTATGTACATACATGTGTACACAAAAGTTTTAGTTTGATAGTCTAGTCTTTAAAATCAAGTGGATAATGGAAAAGGATATCTTGTGGTTTTAATGACATGGTATCCTAATTTGAAAAATATGTCACAAATATTTAGATGTCTTCTTACCATGTTCTTTCAACTAATCTAAAATAAAGTTAATATATTTATATGAGGTTGTAAGAGAAATTAAAAAGTCACTTCCATTTCCCAGAAATATTGATGGCATTAATTGATATAGCCAAAGAAAGCCATTGGGAATAGAATAATATTATGCAATTAATATTTCTGAAAACTTACTACCAAATTAGTAAGGAAGTGAATATATATGTGCTGAATGGATTGGGTTGTGCAATAGGGATACAAGAGATAGCAAATGTACAGAATTTGGTCCTGTGGAAACAGACTCACAGTAAATACATAATAGTATTTGACAGGGATTGAAAGGGGCAGCTTTAGATTTCTTCTTCTTTCCATCTCCCTGCCCTATCTTCAGCTTCACAACTTAGAATTTAGCTAAAATGAACAAATGAACAAATATTTGCCAAGATGAAATTTCAAGTCTTCAGACTCCATCAATAAAGTCAGCAAAGCTTCACAACTACTTAACTGTGCATACAAAGATTCTAGGCCCCTTGACCTTGGCTACAAAGATATAATTCTTACATCTTTCCTCTTAGAAAAATTAACCAAATCAGAGAAAATGGAATAAAGGAACTAGGGAATTATTGATGGCCACTCTTATTAAATAAAAGTACTATGCCAGTGAAATGATATTCCAAGTTTCTATCTATCACCAATGCCAGCTTATTTTATTGGTGACATTAAAATGAAATCTTATGCAAACAAGAAAATAAATTTTAATAATCAATAACATAGGGAAATCAATAATGATAAGTTGTATTATAATTAAGATAATATAAGTTTTGCTTAACAAATCCCTGGAATGCAGCAATTGTATGCACAAAGCCTGGAATATCAGTGAGGACAGATTGACAATGTGCACAGCTGCTGTGGAGATGACAGCTATTCTGAAACAACTCTATCTGCACGATTTATCTTTTGTAACCAATGATTTCTGGTCCTCTCAGTAGATGCATTAAACTTTCCAAATGCATTTAACCTTTAGACGGCTCATCTCCCAAAGATTTCCAAATATCTTTTTTCCCCTAAAGCTAGTGGCTAAGGTATATCCTGACTTGAAATTTAGGTAAATTAGGCACATTGCCAGTATAACTTTCATAATTCAAAAAGAGAGATCTCCAATTACAGAAATTTAAAACAGCTACCAAAATATCAAACATGTTAGCAAGTATAACTGGGTCATCCAATTTTGTTAGACCAAACTTTTGTAGGAATGGCTTATAAAGTTAATGAACTTCAGACTCATTTTTCTAAGAATTATTATTTTTTTTTCAATGGGAGAGACTTTCACAATAAAAGGAGACATTCTGCTTGTTTTAATTTGAATTTCCCTTTGAATTCCCTTTGCTTTCCAGATTTAGGGAAAGTTGGACACCATGATTGTGAATTCCTCTAGGTCCTGGGCTTATTTTTTGTAGGTGCCAGTGGTTGATCTAAAACAAAGATTGAGCGAAAACAATCATAAATTGGCAGTTTTAAAAGAACTAAGACAGTATGATGAAAATTTAATGATAAAAGAACCCAGGGGTCTGTCTCCCTAACCCATAGTTTCTTTTTTATTTTTTTTCTCAGTTTGAAGAGAAACCAAGTTGGAGATGTTTGAGCATAAAGAATCTTGTCTCATACTATAAATGAGAAGTAAATAATGAGGAATGAGATGATACTGGGAACTTCTGGTGTCTGCACATCGCAGGTGGCTCAAGGACTCTGATGTGCTGCTGATGGTAGTGAGGAGTCCAGGATCACTTTCTCTGGATGACATTTCCAGTGATTTCACAGCTGTACTTGTTTGGACAGTCATTGTGTCTACTTTTCCCATTGGCACCTCCTAATTACAATTATTTTCTAAAGGTCAAAGCTTAGAGAGGACTTTCTAAGCTGTTCTTTGGGAAGGGGCAGTGCATGAAATGATTAAGGATGAGCAACAGAATTCAAAGGTGGCTTGGCGTGACAAAAACAACCAATTAAGTCAACTAGATGGACTCTTCTGGAGCAAGAATAATAGGCAATGGGTGGGTATAGAGAAGTAAAATGTGATAGCAGTGGTAAGTAGATTAGATCTTTGTTTCAACTAGAAACCAGTCTGCCCCTACTGTTTTCTATCTTTAGTTTACAGATTGAGTCTGTGTATATCTTTTTCTCCAAAGATACCAGAGGGACTCTAGTTCTTACTATTAAAGCACTTCACTACTGCAAACAGTTTTCTTTTTAAGTTTGGAAGTTCATTTTGGCTTCATGCTATCTTCAGCCTTAGCTGAAGATCAGGAGATCGTATACTTACTAAACTAAAGATTCTGCCTGTTAGGTCAAATGGATTATCTAGGAATACATTGAATATTTCCTCTTAACATTTTCAGAGGAAGAAATGGATGAAGTGAAAAACAAGATCTGTATATGGGAGGGTAGGTAGGCAGAAAAGTTTACACTGAATGATCTTAGTCTGGTCTGTAAAATAGGTTATCTGTTTCTAAGGACAGCTATCCAGAGATCTGAGAGTGATTGAAAATTCTATAATAACCCATTTGGACAGCATTTTAATGGATGGTTGCTTTTGTTGCCTAGCAGTGGGCTCTACAGAGATATTACACCAGAGTATCAATTTACAGGGACTGAGTCATGATACTTTCTGATTCTATTCAAGGCACTCAGCTGTAAAGGATGCAGAAAAAAGTAAGAGAAGCAGAGTGTAGTTGGCAATGATATGAGAAATCTTTGTGGCCAGCAAACCAATTTTATTTTCTTTTTTCTCTAAATGCCATTAATCATAATGCAGGTTTTTATGCCACACAGAGGGCAACATTCTCAGAAACGCCTATGATCAGCTCTTAACTCAAAATGTGAATGCCCAGGAGTGGAATAGGAGGATTCTGTATTGTTCTTAAATAGAGTAGTCCTCAGAGAAGCAGGAAGTCATTTCTATCTTCTAAGTATCAAACAGGGTCATGAGGGGCAGCCTCTTAATGCTGATACTGTAGCCAGGATTAAGGCATGGAAAGTAGCTGTACATGCTTTGTCTCAGATGACTTAGTGCTTCTTCATGATGCAGATCTGTGAGGTTAGTGGAGTAGGGACCTGGACTTTTTTTTATCTTATTTTTACCTGCATCTTAGTTGTGGTATTGGGATAAATGGTGGCATCAAGCACTTTTGCCTATCATAACAGAGTTTAAATATGCAGGATCCCCATTGAATATATTATAGCTAATAATGCTCTTTAAAGTACCAACACTGAATCCATTACAAAGCCAGAACTTGGTTATTTTTTTTAATTTTTTTTTTTTTTTGGTAAAATACATGCGCTGGTGTCTATACCTCAAGTCTCTCTTAAATTTTGAAATCGTTGTGATGTCCAAGGCTATATTTTTAGGTAACAATACTATTTACATGGGACAGGGTGATGTCATTTGAATCATGTGGATTGTGTCATTTAAAGCTTCATTAACTGAACTTTTAAAAATTCACTCTATATATGCTAAATTTTAGGACAATATTGTATATTTTATTGCAATATACAAAATAGTGAATACCAATTTTTCTAATATCTAAATAATAGAGATATTTTAAGTAATATTTTAAAGAATCATGGTCACAATTAATTGTGGTTCTTGAAACACGTAACAGGTTTTTCACAGTGTTAAATGGACCATGTGACAGAAAAGATCGTCAGCACTTGAGCTATAGATGCTGATCCCAGTGCAGAGAGAAAAGTTGAAAAGATAAGCTTAAACCACATTGAAATCATACCTTGAAATAAAGGTATGTAATTGAGATTGCAGGATAAACTATATGACCGAGATAAGCTCTTCAACGTTAAAAACAGAATGAAATTCATGGGAGATTTCCGTGAGGAGAAGAGAGAAAAAAAAATAGAGATGTTCAAAGCATCTAAGACAGGGCCAAATCAGAGAAAGGCAAAGTGATGGAGGTGGTCACAGGCTGTTCCAGGGGGGTCTCCCGAGGCAGCCAGTCCTGCCAAATCTGAGCAAACACTGAGGGGTCACTTTGTGGAGGCACAGAGATGACAGTCTGGTGGAATGACTTTGTTTTCAACCAAGGCTTGAAGTCTTCAGGAATTGAAGACAGGTGCCTGAGCAGAAGTATAGGATCTATCCTGGTGGAACTGCAGTTAATATGGGTCCTGAGGAGTCTTCAGAAATCACGGCCTGTGCCAGGCAGCCGCACACCCTGAAAGTCTGTTTTTGGGAGAGGTGGTTTTGGATGCACGGTTTGAAGTTGCACACTCTTGAGCATGGCCTCCTCTATTCAAATTGGGGTCTGTCTTCTGCTGGTCCATCCTTTGGCAAACTGTTTGACTTTCCATTTCCTAATCTGAAAAAATGTGAATATCCAGGAGTTGGGAGGGAATCCTGTATTGTTGAGTACTAAATTTAATCTAAAAAATCTAAAAAGTTGGTAAAAATGTTCGCCTTACACACTGGTTATGATGAGTAAATGTTATTTTAGGAACAGCACTTAGAATAGTATTTGACACCTAACATGCATTATGCATTGCTAATATTACTATATACTAATACTCATGGTTAGCCATTATTATATACTTTTTAAATACTTAATATTTCATGTATAGGTTTTATTTACTGTTTAAATAAATTTTTAAATGTATTTTAGGGAACTAGAACTTGTTTCATATTCAGACATATTAGAGTAGCTTAGAGGAGAAATATCTCCCCCTTTATTTGGGAGAAATTGATAGAAACGACTATGTGTATTAATGACAGTAAAATACTATATGATATTTAATTGATAATATATTGAATATAGCATGAGATAGGGCATGTCCTGTTGAATTACAGAAGAAAAAAATTAGTCAATAGAAAAATCAGAATTTCATGGACTGATTGTTGTCTGAAGTCTTAAGGAGTAAAGACTAAAAGCTAGATCAAGCTTACCCTCCTCATCCTAATAACTGTGATTCTTTGGGAGCATTTCTGATGATGTTTTACATATGAGATAAATACACAAAGCAGTGATGAATGCACATCAAAAAAGTGATCTAGTCAGAAAAGAAAAATATTCACAAGAAATAGTAAGCGGTGGTGTAGCTAAACCTTGACAAAGACAATTAGAAGTAATAGGCAGGGTTGTGCAAGTCAAAAATAGTTATTGAACAGAACAACGAAATGCCCTATTTTAGATGACTGGATGCCTTTTAAGACTGCAATGGAGGACCGGGCATGGTGGCGCAGACCTGTAGGTGGCAGCCTAGCAAGCCACAGGCAGGGCCAGGCATTGCGGTTCGGGTCCCACGGGGGCACGTAGCGAGACCTAGTCCCAAAAAATAGTTGGATGTGGTGGCATGTGCCTGTAACCTCAGCTACCTGGGAAGTTGAGGATGGGGATTGCTTGAGTCTGCGGTACCCCAGGTGATGAGAGCCTGTGGTTCCATGGGCAAAAATAGCAAGACCTAGTCTCAAAAAAAAAAAAAAAAAAAAAAAAAAAAAAAAAAAAAAAAAAAAAAAAAAAAAAAAAAAAAAAAAAAAAAAAAAAAAAAAAAAAAAAAAAAAAAGACTACAATGAAGAACAAATTCTTTACCATAATATTGTAGAAAGAAATTTAATTAACAGAAGTATTATATGACACATGAGAGTGGGAAAATTAACCTGACAAAGACAAGCAGGAAGGAGAATGAGGTTGAGCTCACAGACAGATTACTGGCTTCAGAATACTTCCCAATATTCATGTCCTTTTGGCTGGGAAAGGGTGATAAGTCAATTTAGGCTATTTCACCTCTATCCAAGCTTTTGCTCTGCATAAATCTATGTGTGACTGTGAAGTCAGGAATGGGAAGGATGAGTATCTGGTAGACAAAGCTTATTTATACTTTTCCTATAATCAGAATCTAAAGAATCTTTTTTTAATTCAACACATAGTATTTCCTTTCTTTTCTAATGGCAGGAGGGACTCATGTAGAGCTCAATACTTTGAAACTGTGTGGAACAGACATCTTGAACAAAGGCTGTATGTAGCCCAGTCATATGTTTCTTCTCTCCTCCTTCTCAGGCCTCTCCATGCTCTTCTCTCATGTCCCCAAGCCAACTTAGTGAGTGATACATCAATCATTGTGTCAGCTGTGCTGGAGCTGACTTTTAAAAAGGCATGTTTTATCTGACTATTAATTTAGTTACTTTATATTCTACATATTAATGACACCATCTGCTATTTCTCTTTCTCCTTCTGACTTATTTCCCTTAGCATTATCCTTTCAAACTCTAACCCTTGATAGATGATGACAGGAGGGAGAGGGGGTAGAGAGGAAAGAACAGGGAGACAGGGTGGTTTGTGGTGATAAAGTATGGGTGAGTGGGTGGTGGCTGAATTATGGTTATAACTGATGGGGAAATCCAATGTCACCTCAGTTCAAAACAAAACAAAAGTGATGTCTTACCATAGGAATGAAAGAAGGAAGGAAGGAAAGAGGAAAGGAGGAAGGGATTAGAGAAGGAAGGATGGAAGGGATGGAAGGAGGAAAGGAGGAAGGGAGGGAGAGAGAAGGGAGAAAGGCCTTTCAGATCCTGAAAGAATAGCCTTAGGGGGTTATTTTGGTTCCATGAGAACTACCCATGTTGGACAATTGCTGTGAAGGGTTGACTCCCTGTTTTGAGACATTTGGATTATTTCCATATCTTTGCAATTATAAATAGTGCTACAATAAACATCCAAGCACAGGTGTCCCTTTGTATAAATACTGAGTACTTTGGGTAGATTCCCAGAAGAGCGATTCCTGGGTCAAATGATAGTTCCATTTTCATTGGTTTCAGGGTCCTCTACACAGCTTTCCATAGTAACTGGACCAGTTCACATTCCCACCACCAGTGTAAAATAGTTAAAATAGTTCTTTTCTCTCTACATTCACACCAGCCCTTGTTGTCCCCCCCCCCCTTTTTTTTTTTTTTTTTTTTTTTTTGATGTGTGCCATTCTTACTGGTATAAGGTGATATCTCATTGTGGTTTTTATTTTCATTTCCCTGATTGTTAGTGATGTTAAGCATTTTTTCATGTGCCTGTTGGCCATTTGTATTTCCTCTTTTGAGAAGTGTCTTTTAGTTCTTATTAACTTTCCCCCCCATCACCTGCCCTCTTGTACATACATTCCTCACCAATCCAAGCTGCCATGGTAGTTTTGGTTAGTTCAGTAGTCATCTAGGAATTCTGATGCTGAGACTGATCCTGAATTTTTCACATTATTTTGTGTAAACTATGATTAATTAATTTTTTTAAAAAAGAAAGGCTTACTCCCTCTTATGTGAGCTCCCAAAACAGAATAATGAATTAAAAAGATGTGGTATATATACACAATGGAATGTTACTCATCAATTAAAAATGACAAACTTGATGAATTTGTCCTAGAAGAAATCATATTAGTAGAAACAAGTCAGAAAGAAAAGACATATACCAAATGATTTCAATAATATATGGGTTATAGGAAAAACAAACAAAAGGCCAGGAGGAAAAATCAAAACAACTAACAATCAAACTAAAGTACAGGTCTGGGGGTGAGGGAATGGGTGGGGGTGATCAGGGAGGGGAGGAGGTGGGTGAACCCTGGGGGGATTACAAAAATGTAATCCCTGGGAGGATTACAAAATATATATATATTTTTTTCACATCTTTGTGATATATATATATCATATATATGTATTTGTGATATATATAATTAAATAGAAAGACTGATTCCCCCTATGTGAGCCTAAAACCTCCCAGATTTTTGATGGTGGTCTTCTGATTTTTCTGAGGCAAGGCTTTAACCTTTCTCTACAGTTCTGCTACAGTCCCCTAGACCCAGGAATAGAGGTACTTGAGAGTTCCTCATCCTTGAAATAAAGAATTTGAAGCACCTATGCAAATCTTCACAGTAGTGTCTTTTGCCAGATATTCCTTGCTCAACATTCTGGAAGATGGAAAAAAAAAAAAACAAACCTATATAGAAAACGTATAAGACTCATTTACTTCAAAAGGAAAAAAAAAAATTCATTCACTAAAAAGAGCATAATCTGTTTTAAAATTTCCAGTTCAAAATATTAAAATAATTAAAAATTAGACACAAGTAGAATCCAATGTTAAGAAATTATAAAAACACTACTCAAACTGTTTACTAGGATAATAATTGCAGCTAATATCTATTGAACTGAAAATATGCTAGGAATTAGGTTATGCATTAAAAAATAAATTTCAAAAGAGTTTTATAAAACAAGACTTGTCATCTAATTGATATTCACTGTATTCTCTTCAGAGTCTTACCTTGATACACCAGTATTTTTCTAGACTCAATAAAACAGGTTAATAATAAGATATTCATCAAATGTTCCAATATTTGTATTGTTTTAGAGATGAAAAGACTGAGCCCTTTTCTCATCATAAATCTCTTTTTCCAATTTGTTTTTCTGGACATAGTTCAAGCAGAACAACCAATTTATTTATGTCAGCTCTTGCTCTTTTCAATGACCTCTTATTGAACAATGTGTTAGATGAAGAGACTGCTTAGCAAACAACAGCATGTCACAAAAACCCTAACTAAGGTTTTCTACTAGACTTTCACATTGCTCTCTTATCTAGCCTTGGCAAAGAAGACACAAGCTGGTTCAAGAAAAGACAGTTCATACCCATGACTGTTCATCCTGAAATCAGCTTAAATGTGGAGCATGTGTTTGTACAAAGAAATATGTCTATAGCTAAATCTTACTTTGTAAAATAGCTTGTTGCCTCCAGATCTGTGTCTTGTGGACGAAGATTATTATACACATATTTCAGGTCTTGGATTCCACTTAGCTCAGGTAATCCTGCATGTAGCATCTTAACAAAACAAACAAATAAGACTGATTAGGAATATAGGTAAGCTAGAGGATTCTAAATTCACAGAAACAGTGGAATTGAAAAACTTGGAGGATTTGAGTGTAGTCTAAAGCATATAACTGTAAATACAGACTTGGGAGCAACCAGCGCATAACTAGTGATGAAAACATGGAAATGGATAAAATCATCCTGGAAATTGTTGACTGTCTCTTCTCAAAGAACTCTAATTCATAGTGCTGCAATAAACATCTGAGTACAGGTGTCCTTTTGAATTAGTGTTTTTGTATCCTTTAGGTAAATCCCCAGACGTGGGATTGCTGGATAGAATGGTAGTTCCATTTTCAGCAGTTTGAGGGTCCTCCACATAGCTTTCCATAGTGGCTGGGCCAGTTTGCATTCCCATCAGCAGTGTAAAAGTAATCCTTTCTCTCCACACGCATACCAGCATTTGCTTTGGCTATTTTTTAATATGGACCATTCTTACTGGTGTGAGATGGAATCTCACTGTGGTTTTGGTTTGCATTCTCCTGATTATTAATGATGTTGAGAATATTTTCATATGCCTATTATTTGTATTTCCTTTTTCAAGAAGTGTCTTTTTATCTTTTTGCCCCATTTTTTGACTGGGCTTTTGGTTTTGATTTTGTTAAGTTGTGAGAGTCCCTTGTGGATCTTTGTTATCATACCTTTATTGTTTGCATTGAGGGCAAATTTTTTTCCCCTTTCTGTTTAGTTTCTTTTTGTTTTGGGTAGTGTCTCTTTTTGCTGTACAGAAACTTTTTAGTTTGATGTAGTCCCAGGTGATTATATTTTCTTTAATATTTTTAGCATCCGTAGATGTGTCCTGAAAGACGCTTCTGAAGTGTGAGTCTTGGAGTGTTTCACCCATATTTTCTTCTATGTGTTTTATGGCCAGGATATGGAAACAATTCAATACCCCCAAACAGATGAATGAGACAGAAAGTTGTGGTATATGTACAAAATGTAGTATTATTCATCAATCAAAAAGATAAACACGTCATTTACAACAACATGAGTGGAGCTAAAAGGAGTCATGTTAGCGTAATTAAGCCAGAAAGAAAAAGAGAAATACTGCAAGATCTCACTTATGTGAAGAATAGAGGGAAAACAAACAAACAAATGGACCAGAAAAATTTTAAACTGTCAACATAACTGAAGCATAGAACAAGAGGGGGAGGAGGGTAAAACAAGGAGGGAACGGCAAAAGAGATTAAGATGGTTCATGGGTGATAAGGCAGTGGGAAAACCTTAGGATAGAAAAAGATGAAAAAATATATAAATAAAATAAAATTAAAAATGACAAAATGAATACTTCTTATTGTTGAAAAAAAACTCTAATTCATGATACCTAAACTTGAGCAAATTCTCCTTTCCCATAAACTCTACCTTCTTTTTTCCTGTTTCATATTTCCTTTAAACTGCCATCATTGCCCAAATAACAAAAAATTCATATTGTCTTTGAGTCCTTCTTCTTCTTGATTCTCTTTGTAACTTAATTCTATAAAAACTACCACTAGGGACTGTTGTTTCATGCCACCCCCATTGCCTTATAATTATCATTATCCAAGACTGCTTGAATAGGCTTTTTTTATTCTAGTTCTTCAATCTCTCTCTCTGATTACATAACTTCTGAGTTATATGTCTAAAATCCAAGCTAGAAAATGGAACT
Organism: Uropsilus gracilis; assembly: GCA_004024945.1. NCBI lineage: Eukaryota > Metazoa > Chordata > Mammalia > Eulipotyphla > Talpidae > Uropsilus > Uropsilus gracilis. The sequence continues at coordinate 9,689 of PVHY01018837.1, read as the reverse complement.
CTTTTTATCAAAAATAAACTTCTAGAGTTCAAGATATTTATGAATTAGGACATGAAATTCTCATTCAGGTCTAACTTCCTTTCATTAGCTAAGTACATTATACTTAAGTATAAGTACATTAAGTTTAAGTACATTAAAGCACATTATACTTACATATAATGTATCACTCACAGGTATAAATGGGTCTCCATTGGTACCACAGACTGGTATCACTCCACTTCCAATACTTGTTATGCCCATGGTCTTTAATCTTCCACACGTATTTTCCTTTTTCTCTGTTAGGCAAGTCTTTCTTGCCCTTCATAGTTATTGCTTTTGGAAGCTTCAATATCTTCCTTGAAGTACCCTGGGTTCTCTTGGTCAGATTTATTTACTTATTGCTTCTTAGCTTTTAATATATTTTTTCATAAATATATTCATCACATAATATTTTATTTGAGAAGAGAAACAAATTTTATACAATGTTATAATTGTTCATCTTGCTTAGTGCACTGTTTATAACACTGAGTCTATGTGGTAATTGATGGCACCCGTGAATGAGTGAAAAAATACCTGATCACTTAGGCATTGAAAACAGAGAAAATTCAAAACTGACAACTAAACTTACCAAAATCAACCATAGGAAGATACATTTCCTAAGCAATTTAAAATGGAAATTAGGCTTCATTGATTTTGAATGAGTTCTAGAGACTTCTGTGTGTTGAGGCAGTTTACTTCTTTATCACACAGGGATCAACCATCTGCTAAGAATAGGCTTCTCTATTGTGTTTTTATTTCTTTCTAATTTCTAATTGTGTTCTAATTTCTCTGGATGCTCTGAATTCATACCTGCTTGTTTAGGACTTGGGCAGATATTTCTTTGGAAGTATATCTTATACTTACTCTTTCTTCCCTATCAACACACACACACACACACACACACACACACACACACACACAGACACATACACAGCACAGCTATCACATATGGACTGTTTCAAAAAGAATGAACCCCAGCTCTCTCTCTCTCTCATGTGTCTGATTAAAGGTAACCAGTGTTAAGTTTGCTCTGATAGATGTGCTCCTCTCCTTAGAGAGGAGGCTTTTAGTGTGGTGACTACACAGTAGATTAAGGATGGCATCTCTACCCGGTCCACTTAACCATGCCTGTTCACTGACCCACAGCCATGTGGTTCAAGTCTTCCTAGACTTGACAGTATGGGTAATACTTTAAAAATGGGGCAACAAAAGAGGGGGAAAGGCGGCTGGTACAAAACAACAAACAGAAGTTCCTTTCTAGAACATAGGAACATTCAAAGTTTTCTACTTCTGTTCTACTAAGTCCAACTCTGCTTTGATGGTTATGCTTAGGAAGCAGACACTCTTCATCATCACATAGAGAAGTTAGAAAGATTTCTGCTGGGAAATAACTGATATAATAATGGGTGTGATAAACATTTTAAACTGGGTGAATGGTTCCCATGTTCTTTGGGAGCCTTCCATTATAGCTGATATTGATTTTTTTAATGAGAGGAAAGCTGACGAAATACAGGCTTTTATGTTAGTGAATCCAGCCAGCAACACTCTTGGGTCTCCTACAGATGTTTTGCTTTTAAGCAAGATGGAAATTTCATGGATTATTTTTTCCACAGCTTTTCCCAGGAGTAAATAAAAAGCACTGCGGATGTCTGGAAATGTGTTGCTCTCTACTGAGGATGAGCCACTAACTTTGCAGTAGACTCACCAGACATGTGGCTCATAAACCTGGGTATTGACCATTTGGAGATTATAGAATTTATGAGCCATATCAAATATTTCTCAAGTTGTAACTGGGTCATGGAGTAGCAGGTTGAGCTATTTTCAAGAAGCTAACATAGGAGTCAACTTAGTGAGAATGAGGGACATGCAGATAGCCCACATAGGTAGAAGATTGTCATTTGCACATTCATATTTGGTTTTTCTTTCTTTGGGAAACTAAATATTCTTTAAATCGTTACTGATGCCTTCATTATCTACAGAGTTCTAAATGATAGACACACGGAAAGAAGAAAATGAGATAAATGACAAGAAACTAAGGCAACAACATTCTGCTGTTTTACATGTATTTTTCCATTGACCTATTTGGTTCACAATACTTGTGATCTCTATTTCAGTTTCCATGAGATTTCAAATCTAAGATCATGTGCTTAATTTGAATTAGTGTTCTTGATTGTCAAATTTTCCTCTTTAGTTTAAACATAATGACTTAAATAATAAGAACAGGGAAAAATTTTAGATATACGACATACTGGAAATCATCAATATATGATTTTATTATTATTTATGAGAAATTTCTGTATCACATTATAATATGACATATTTAATTCTAACAGTGAAATAACATTACATAAGCTCTTTAGTAATTAATATCATATGACAGGTTAAAACTTTTTTAAGGTGGTAGAAAAGTTTATTAAAAAAGAGGGGGGAAGTGCTTTCTTATTTCATTTTTTCAAAAAGCTACTTATGGGCATGTTGGTGCATGCCTGTAAGCAACAGCCTAGGAAGCTGTGGCTGGGGCCAAGGATTGCAGTTCAAACCCTGCCAATGACATGAAGAGAGACCAACTTCCAAAAAAATATGGCTGGGCGTGGTGACGTGCATCTGTAATCCCAGCTACCTGGGAGGCTGAGGCTGGGAATTGCTTAAGTCTGTGGTACCCTAGGCAACATGAGCCTGCAGTTCCACAGGCAAAAATAGCAAGACCTAGTCTCAAAAAAAAAAAAAAGCTGTCTATTCACATTTCTTTAACATATTGTCAAGCAGCATCAATTTAATATCACCTGAGAAACAGCATAAACTATATTTGTGTTTTTCTGTTTTGAGTTTGTCTTTGAAATGTTTGTGACTAGTTAATGTAGTTGATAGAATATGGTACTTAATCATCAGATGTAGCTATTTTGTCATTATTGACATTTAGAGGTGCTGGGCACTTCAGTTATTGTTGTACATGATCTTTATCTTCCTGAATAAAATAAAATTTTAAGAATCTGACCGAATCTTGTATATTAACATTTGCTCCATCAGTTCTGGCCTATAGTAAGTATTCAGACGCTCATAGATTCATGAACTAGAACCTGCTGGAGCCCAAGAAGCTATCAGAGCTAATGCTATATATGTATTTTTTTTATGTAATTGAGTCAAAATCACAGACTCGGTCCTTATAGAGCCCTCTTTGTTGTATGGACACACATGATGAACCATAAGCAATCTCATCATCACCATATGAACTAATAGAATTGTGACTAAAATGCAGATCTACCTGTATGAAACACTGACTTTTTATTGAACTTGAAGATTTTGAAGATGTGCAGATTCTTATATAGCTAGTTTACATATGAAAAAAATAAAGTATCTTTGTATATTAAAGACTTGTCTTTGTATATAAGACTTCATGTTTATATTATTTTTGGAAATCCTTACTCTTCAAGGCAGACAAATGTAGTTTGAAAGTTAAGGATCCAATTCAGATCTATATTGCAATGTGGTCAACATTTATTCAGTACTACCCAAGAAAACTTTTCTGCAATGATCAAAATATTTTATGTCTGTACTACCTAATAAAATTCTGAGCATTTGAAACCTGGTGAGTGAGACTAGGGAGTTGAATTATAAATTTTACTCAAAGTAATTAGAATTTGTAGCAACATAGATGAAGGTTGAAGGAATCATGCTAGCAGAAGTAAGTCAGAACGAAAAAGAAAAATACTAGATGGTCTCACTTATATGAGGAATGAAGGAAAAACAAACAAACAGGGAGACAAGAAAAATTTAAACTAACTCTCAGCAAAATTGAAGCAAGGAGCATGAGAAGCAGAGGCGGGAAAAGTGGGAGTGGGATGGGTACAAAAGATGAACATGATGGTTCATGGGTGATAAGGTGATGGGAGAACCCCAGGATAGATAATGATATAAAACAAAACAAATAATTAAATAATTAAAAAACGTACAAATACACAATACAATTTCATTAACCCCCCAAAATTTAAATATCCATATGTGACATGGGGATAGTGTATTAGACAATGCCGGATAGATTAGTAAAGATCTAGACCATAGGTTAATTAAACCCTACTGCATAGCAGGAACTGTGCTAATTGCTTATATTAATTGTTTCATTAAGTTACTATAAACTGTATATAATTTAATATACACATAGCATTTAGCACAGTGTGCATGAAAAACTTGCATTATTAGCTCATTTCCTATAAGATTGATACTAGTATCTTTATTTAGTAGCTAGATGTAGCCAGTAAATGACAAAGTAGGGTTTAAACTCATGAAGGTTTGCTCACCACGCTCAATGTACCCATACCAGCATTGAGTACTCAATGTACCCATACCAGCATTGAGTAGAGTATCACTATCTACAGATCCTACAACAGTTGGCCTTAGTGATTGTACTGATTCCATATACCATACAATTTGCTGAAACTGATTTCTACCTCCAGTCTGCTAACAATTACCAGTGTGTATGCTTGTACTCAAATATATCACCACGCACTTTTCTCAGAAGATTATTCTACAGATCTTCCTCCTCTCACTCATTATGTCTAGTCTCCATCTCTTTATATTGAGTAGTAAATAAAACACTGATCAATAGAGAGCATACAGGACCATGATCAGTAAACTTGATGTATATTCTATGTGTACTGCTCTCTAGGTGAATTTCTACTGAATCACCTTATATTTTAACCCTTAGTCTCTAATCAGGAGAATAGACAAGTAACTAAAGGGAGAGAATGGGAGGGGAAGCAGAAACCAGGCATCACGGGGTTGCCGTATTGTGGAAATTTAGTATTTTGGGGGCATTTTTGAAAAATCCTAAAGCATGATATAACTGACCAACTTTCTAAATTACTGTCCTTGGTCTTAGAAAACACATACAGAAATAGTTTCTGAATAAATGTGCATTACTGTGAAAGAAGTACTTGAGAAAATAACTGCAAACTAATGTAATGAATTATTAAGAAATGTGTTTATGAACTGTACAAGGGTACTTTTGGTTTGTTCATTCATTTCTGTTTTGAACAGCTCTTTGGGGAATGCCAAGTCATTAGCAAAAATAGGCTACTGAAAAAGAGACATAAATGAAGTTTATTATTTTTGCTATTTCCCCAAGGGACTTACCATTTCTAGCAGGTTCAAGAGAAGTTGGCTGTGCTTTCTGACAATGTTATAAGCTCGACAGCAAAGCTCCACAAAATCTTGGAAATGCTGTGGCTTTTTTCCACCTTCTGTAATGAAGTACTCCATCTCTGACGTAAAAATAAAAGGGGCTCGGTCCCTATAAACCAAAAATAGTAGTAACTATAAGCCAAAGAAAAATAGTTATATTGGGCTGTAACAACAAATTATTTCCATTTTTGTTGTCTTTATTTTCTCTCTTCTCTGATGGATGAACTTCCTTTGTTATGAAGAGAAAGAACTGGAGAAACTTGCTAACTGAAGACTTTGAATAAAGTAGCTAGGATATAATGGAGAGGAAAGGACAAACTATTTTAAAACAATGAATATATTATATCAAATATTTAAATCCAAATTAAATAAATGGGAACATTGCAAATAAATTACATTAAAAATAAGATAATGGTTGGGCATGGTGGCCCATGCCTGTAAGCGGCAGCCTAGGAAGCCATGGTTGGGATCAGGGATCGCGGTTCAAGTCCCACTGGGGCATGTAGCAAGACCTAGTTCCAAAAAAAAAAAAAAAAAACTGGGTGTGGTGGTGCATGCCTGTAATCTCAGCTACCTGGGAAGCTGAGGTTGGGGATTGCTTGGGTCTGTGGTACCCTGGGCAATGTGAGCCATAGTCTCAAAAGGAAAAAGATAAAAACAATCAATAATTAAGGTACTACAGAAAATAAATTTACTGTTAAATCATGAAATTATAGAACAGATCATATATTTCACCTCAGAATATTTTTAAACATTTTTTTTCTTAAACAACATGTTAGCCCATTAGATATACGTTTTATGTGAAAGCTAAGGTATGTAATGTCAAGTTCTTTCAGGAAGCAATTTAATGAAAAAGGCAGATGTCACTAATTTGTTTTCACATGCTTACTAAGAGGGAAAAAGAAGTACACTAAACTCAATAAAAATTCTTATTGGAAAGAAGGAAATATGAACAGACCACTCTGTACTATGATCATTTCTAGTCCCAAGAGAGGAAAAATAGGAAAAGAATCAAAGAAACAGTTTCTACCATTTTTGTCAGTTTTTCTCATATTTTTTGAGATCTTATATGATACATTAACATTTTGATTTGGACCAGCAAAGGAAGGATTGGAAACACCTTTTTTTGATGAGGACTCTTTCACTGAATGGGAATGAGACAATGCATTTTGATACTGATTTGGTCAAAGGTCCTCTTAGAAGCTTTGAAGAAGGAATATAGTTTTAGATAAAAATATTTCTTAAAAAGTACAGAATTTTTAATGAATTGCAATAGAACATGATTTTAAATTGGAATCAGCATTAAAGATATAATTAAGGCAAGTCCAGGTATTATTTGAGGAAAAAACTCATAGATGATTTATATAATATTATAGAATTTTAATGATATTATTTAAAAATAAAAATGTGCTTTTTGATGCTGATGATTTTTATAAAAATATAATAGTTGGAAATCTTGTCAATCTGACTTAGTAAGCAGCTGTTTTAAAAGTGTGATTTGTCAAATCAGAAAGTCAAAACCAAATATTTTGTGTTTGGTATGGCATCATGGATTCTATTACCTGACTGTATTTTAGAGAGTATAAATAATCCAAGTATCTTTTGCTGTGGACATTTTAATAATTGCAGCTTTTAAAATTTTTAAATTCAGGTTACTACTGAATATTAGGAGGAAAGATCAGTGTATCAATAATCTTACTAGCTTTATATTCATTCTCAATTATTCATATGTTCCATAATAATTGTTGAGCACCTAGACACAAAGAAATAGGCTTGAAGAAGCAAGTCCAAATTCTTGAATTTTTTGCTTAAAATCTGTTTCTATGTGGCCTTCATTGGTTCCTCCAACCTATAAGTGGTAGGTTTAGCCAAATTTGGAAAAGAGATTTTAGAAACATGGATGATACATAGATTCTAACCCTGAACCTGTTGTGTCTCAATTTCCTCATGTCTGGTATGAGGGTAAGTAATACTTAGCTCTTAGAATTACTGTGGATTAAGGGAGAAAATGTACAGAGGGAGGGCTATGTACTTGTGAACTTCAGTATCCTCTGCAGAGGGCACTGACCATAGGCTTTGCTGACAAATTTCATGCTTCTACCACCACAGAGTCTGTGAACTTGTACATGTTACTTATGTTCTCTGGACCTCAAATTCTTCCCCTAAAATGAGAATATGTGCATTTGGCTCCTGGGATTGCTGAGAAGAGTAAATGGATTGTACAAGTGCTCAGATTAGTCTGGCAAACAGTAAGCACTAAACAAATGTTGACTGCTGTTAGTCCCCAAATAACTAAACCTTTCTCCTCAGAAAATGCCATCAGTATGATCTCATGCACTACAAGTTTTAATTACTCCCAACTTCTCCCTATGTCTTTCATATCATAAGGTATAAGTATACTTTTGAATTTGTTAGCTTTTTAATATATCACTCACCCATGTAGTCATCACTACTGCTGACATTCTATCAGTTTTTTTCTGAGACTTCTATAATCTGAAAAAGTTTGAATTTTAAATATAACAATTTCCCAATTTTTCCATTTTTATATATTTACCATACTGAATGGAATCTTTGAAGTTGTTTTCAACTTTACAAGTCCCTGAAAATTTCTCTTCTAATGTAATGAATATGATTTTCTCTCTTCAGCAGAAGAAAATAACTGACTGAATCAATTGACCAAATTAATTTTTCTTAGAAACATTTTATAGTTATGTTCAAGTTCATGTGATAATGCACTTATTTTGTCTTTGTTAGTCACCATTAAAATTACAGATGCACCTCAGCAGAAACTCAACAAGGCACAAATAAAAAAAAATCCATATCCAAATAGAGAAAATACAAACTAATAATAATATTGTATAAACATATATTAACTGTTTTCCAGTAAGTCCAAAGAAAGAGATTGCTACATCTTTTCTGATTTGCTTCTATCAATTTTCAAAATAACTTATGATCAGAATCAAAGAAAGTTTTTGGAAAGAAGTGCTTTCAAATTAACCAATACCTTATTATGTCTCTCCTACTTTGTCTGTGCTTGTGCCTACAAAATAGCAACCTGAAAAAATCTGGTAGTGATGAAACTGTTCTGTGACTTGACTATGTCAACATCAGCATCCTTGATTGTGATACTGTTGTAAAAAATTTTAAGTTATTACCATTGAGGGAAACTGGTAGAGGATATATAGAAACTGTTCCTATTATATACTATTTCTTACAACTATCTGTGAATCTACAGTTACCTCAAAGTAAAATGTGAGGGATCCAGCTATTGATAAAAATCTTGTGCACAGTTGATACTACTGTGTGTGACTGTGGAGTAAGAAGACAGGAGGACTAAGATGAGTCTTGAGGAATTAAACATCTGACAGACTGGTAGAGAGGAACCTATCTTGTACTGGATATTAAGAAGGGGAGAAAAAACAAATGATGATGTACCACAGAAATCAAGGGGAGAGGGTATATTAAGGAAGGAATAATCAACACCATGAAAACCTAATGAAGGATAGGTAAAATGAAGAATGAATATTGTTGGATTTAAACATTATGAATGTCTGTGTAGATTTTATCAAGTTATCAAAAATAAAGCCACATATAGTATGAGAAATAAATAAAAAGAGGTCAAGTTTAGACAGCTCTTTCAGGAAGTTTGAGTAAAATGTCCTGAGCTTTTTCTGGGGTGGGGGGGCTGAGGCAAGGTTATTTAAACTTCAGGTAGTCAGGCATATTTTAAAGGATTATTTAAGGAGAGAATAAATATGCAAGGAAAATGAATTATTGATAGTATAATATATGATAGAAGGTGGGAGGTAAATGACTCTAAAGTACAGATGGAAGGATTGGCTTTAGAAAAGGAAAAACAGATCTATTATGAGAAGGAAGAAATTTATGTGCAGATGTAAGTGTGAGTTATGCAGTGAGTAGAAAAACAGGCTCTGTTCTGACAGTTTCTGTTTTTTCAATAAAGAGGGAGGTGTGGTCCTCCATCTAAAGTAGGAAGTAGGAAATAGCGGTAGAAAGGAGCTAAATTTTATGCTGGGAAGATAAAGTATAAATTGTGGAAGAGAAAAAGTGAAAAGACCACACACACGGCTGGAATTCTAGACTATGAGGATGACTCACTAATACTTGGCGACTCTGGTAACTTTGGTACTTTCTGCAATGCTTGGCTGCCAAGGTGTAGGAGAGAGAAGACAGAGGCTACACACTTACCCATGACTCTACACTTTCATTCATAGTCTTTTCCTATTTTCCCCACCAATTTAAACCTAACTCTGACTGAAGGGTATAGCCACTGAAGTATAGTGGCTTCCTTAGAGAGTTGTCATGATAATTCGTTATTACATAGCAAATATGTACGAGACTTTATAGGTTAATTTTGACTCCTGTAGAATCTGAACCCCCTATGTGGCATAGCAGGAGGCAGCAAGAAACTAAGGAACATTTGCTCATTCGGTATGGTCCATGATAATCCACAGCAATTTGAGAAGAGCTAC
>PVHY01018836.1:0-28531 GCA_004024945.1 Uropsilus gracilis | reverse complement strand
CATGCATTCTTTCATGGGTCTACAGGAAGTATTTCAGCAAATGCATGATGCAAAACAGTGAACACAGAAGCCAATACAAGAAGTTAGAAACCTATTCAGCCACAAAATTTACAAAAATATAAAGTAATGTTGCTCTTTTCATAATTATTGTTTTGGAAAATGTAGCTATTTTTCACTAAAACAGTTTGTTTTGTTAGTATGAATGACTGTGCTATTTTAAAATGAATTTCTAAGTAAACATTTTAAGAATGTTTTTGATACATTCCTAATGTATACTCAAATATGTATCTTATATAAACAAAAACTCCCTGAAATCTACAAAAAAATCACAATAAATGTAAATGCATTAATGTGTTATGCATGTATGGAGTGACAATCACTGTCTTAGGTAGTTATTTTCCTTGTTACCATAGTTATGGGAGAAAATGCATGGAACTATGTGTTAGTCATAGAAAAATATAGTAGTTAACTAAAAAATATTTATTGCTAATGGTTAGAATCTGTCTCCCTCACTGTATGGGAGATCTGTAGAGAGAGTCATCTTGTATTATTTCTTATTGCATCCCTTATGCACCCCACTCATTGCATGTGAGGGTGTCATCTACAATCATCACATTCTGCAGCTCTTCTCCCAGAGAAGAAAACAACTTGTTTCATGTGAAATCATCAAATTTCTAAATGTTAATGTATAATTAATGTAAACTCGTGTGTGTGCCAACCATTTGTGGAGGGAAGAAAACATTTTCCAAGCTTGGAATGTGGTCATGGATTCATTTTGTCCCAGGGTCACATTTATCAATATCTATTCTCAAACCCATGTAGCAGTAAATATCCATTCAGGTGATCCCATACTCAAACCCCAAAGCACACCTTCCTACACACTTCCACTAAGTTATTGAGTAATATGTTCATAGACTTAGATTACAGTTCTAGAGGCGAGACTTTATACCTTGCTTTAATTGTTCTTCACTCGGATGGTGGCTCTAAAATGTTAATTTTCTCTGTCCCTTGTGTCTTTGTCAAGAGTGAATAATTTATCTGCTTACTGAAAGAAGCCTTTTTCTAGATGAAGGAAACCACCATCCTAGTTTATTTTTTTCTGCTGTACAACTTTTATAGTAGAATTTTGAAATGAGTATATGTCTCAAATTTTAATCAGTGGAATACATTTGTTATTTGTCTATTCTTACAGAGATCAAGAAAAAGTAATTATATAACTTAAACTGGCATTTAAATTTTACTTGAAAACACATATTTCCATCACTCAGCAGGTTTAATTCTTCCTATCTTTAATAGCAGAGCCAATTTCCCAGCATCTTAATCATTTTCACTGCTTCTTCCTGGATGGTCTCCAAATTATCTGCATCCTTGAACTTGTAGAGCTTTTGAAGGAGCATAATCTATAGAGATAATTAAAGGAAGAATTAAATACTGCTAAGTTCTCTTTTGACAGTGATTGTGAGAGTCCATAATTCATAAAGATGATGTAAAATGCAGTAATTTTTCACCATCCCACACTTGCCCTCCACCTTTAGAACTACTATCTATTTAAAATAACAGTAATTTGGAATAGCAGGAGGTCAGGATGTGGAGTGCATGAGATGAACATGGTGAGGAACGAGAAATGATTAATGGATGGGTTGGGGGAACATTTTGTCTCTAAACTCAGAGAGTCTCTATGACAGAAGGAATTATCTCTAGTCGCAGATTGATCTTGCTTCAACATCTTTTATGTGAGATTACTCAGGCATTCATTATCCACCTTCACTGATGGAAAATGTATTGTCCCTCAAAGCACTTTATCCCCCTTTTCAATAATTGGAATGATCAGAATGCTGTTCCTTAATGGATGCCCTAATCTTTCTTTTAATGAGTAGCACTTAATTGAGTTATGAGCAGAGCTAGGGATTTGAACTCAGGGTTTTACTCAGAATCCATTTTTCTTAAATTGAAGTAAGATGTGAATATCACTGTAAAGGTTTTAGAAACATAGGCTCCCTCCCCATCAGGTGTTGTTCAGGTGGTGTTACCATAGCATAGCCACCACCAGGATAGCCACAGTCTGCCCCCTCCTCACCTTGCTTTTGCCTCTACCTCTACCCTTCTGGGAACATCAGTTCTATAGTCAGCTCCCCAGGGGCACTTCTTAGTTTGGCCTTCTCTCTCTCCCTTCACTTAGTTTTGCTCTATGCCATAGGTAAGTGATACTGTTTGGTATTTGTTTTTCTCCTGGTTTATTTCACTCAGCACAATCCCTCCAGTTTCATACATGCTGCCACAAATGACAAGAGTTTATCTTTACTGATAACTCAATTGCCTCCCATTGTGTGTCTATGTACCACATCTTCCATATGCTCTTATCTATATTTGAGTACTCAAGTTGTTTCTGTATCTTGGCTATGTAAAGAGTGCAATAGTGAACATGAGAGGCACGTTTTCTTTAGAATTAGTGTTTTTGTAATCTTGAGGTAGATTGCTTGGCGTGCAATTGCTGGGTCATATGGCAGATCCACCTTTCATCTTTTACAAAATCTCCATATTGTTTGTCACAAGGGCTGGACCAATCTTCATTCCCACTAGCAATGTAGGAAGGTTCTTTTCTTCTGCACATCTGCACCAACACTCTGGTCTTCTTGATATGAACCATTCTCACAGGTGTGCAGTGAAGAACCTAATTTCTTAACACTGAGATCCTTATACTGTATAAAAATATCCCAGTTATTTAGATGTCTTTACTATATTCCACAGCAGACATGACTGGAATTCAGTTTGTTCACATCATCTCAGCAGAATTCATATGTATATTGATATTTGTGAAATGTTTGGAAATCTTGAGGGTTTTTGCCTTATCTTGCAACCATGTCATTTTAGTATGCTCACTTGAGTTAGAGAACTAATGGGGAGATCACAGAATTGTAAGGTGGAGACAATTTACTTACATATTTAATGCATTTATTTTAAAAGAACAGCTTTATCTGAGACTCATCAATTGGCTAGTTAATGACATTAATCAAAAGTCAGGAGGTGTATATGTGAAAGCATAATATTTAATTTGTATTTGTTTTTATGCTATATGTTATAGGAATAAAGATCTAGGAAACAAAGTGTTTCATCATTATAGGTATTTTGTAGTCAAGTCTACTGATGAATTTCTTTGTCCATGAAAGCTATAAAAAATGTGTGAACAAAAGAAGAGCTTAGGAAAAGTCAATCAACTAATAATGTTATGATAATAGATAATAAATAATAAATAAATAAAATTACATAATATAAATATTATGTTATATAGATTATACATAATATAAGTAATATATAATATAAGAATAATAAAGCTTTAAAACTGTGATTCTCAAAGGCAAGACTTGCAGAAACTAAGTGGGAATTTTAAGAAAATCATCAAAATCAGTACACAAACTTTCAGCACTGAAGTGTATCATATACCTTAGAAATATCTTTCAGGACACATATACAGAAGCAAAGAAAGTGAGGGGAAAAAAGCAGCTGGGATTAATCCAACAAAAAAGGGTCCATTGAGCAAAAGAGACCAAAACAAAGAGACACCTGACTGAATGGGAAAATATTTTTGCACTCCATACAATTGATAAAAGACTGATATCAAAGATCTACCAGTAATTCACATGACTCAACAAAACAAAAGAAACAAATGGGTCAAAAATGGGTCAAAAAATGGGTCGAAGGGCTAAAAAGACACCTCTCCACAGAGGACATACAAATGGCCAACAACTATATGAAAAACATTCAACATCACATATCATCAGGGAAATGCAAATCAGTACCATCATTAGATACCACCTCACACTGGTGTCAAAACAAAACATATCAAAACAAAACAGGTGCTGGTGAGGATGGAGAGCAAAAACAGCAATTTTAAAGTACAGACCAAGGGAGGGGTCAAAGATCATGGGAAAGAAGATCACAGGGGATCATGGTGATAGTTCATGGGTGATATGTTGGTGGGAGAAATGTGGAGTAGACAACAGTGTAAACAAGAAAAAAAAATAGCCCTTCACTGTGTGAGAATGAGCACAAAAGACAAGTTGTGGTCTAATGTTATTCTAAATATTTCACAATCAGAGCAGAAATTACAATAGCTAGTGGAAAATCAAGAATTCAAGGAGTTAGATGAATCAGGCAAGAAAGAAGAATCTTGTTCAGTGATGTTTTCTGTTTGAATAATTGTAAAAATTTGAGGAACTGTCTCCTTAGTCCATATGATTTCCATTTATTTCTTTCCTAATGTTAACACTAGTAATATAGGGGGGAAATATGATGATTAAATAATGTATGCACATTGACCCTTTCTGATTGGCCATGTAATTGTTTAAATTTATCTTAGTATATGCAATATGTAAATAAATATATATAACAATTAGCAGATTCATTAATTTATGTATTTTTTTGTATAAACCTGAAATGGAAGATTTTATAAAATACATTAACTTACATATGCATCATTAAGATCTTAATTTCAGATACTATTCAAATGAATGTATTTGATTCAACATTTGATTTCATGAACTTATTTTGAATGAATCATTATAAACATCCTGGTGTAAACATCACTCACTTTTCTACATTATAAATGTGTGCACTTGTTTTTGGTAAAAAGTTACATAAAAAGCAAATATGAAACATCCCTATGTTATTTTCAAGAAAGAAAAAAAGTAAAATAAAAATCTCAAATAGTATAAACAGAAAAGATTAAGATGATGGTTCATTGGTGATAAGGTGGTGGGAGAACCTGAGTAGATAACAATGTAAAATAAAACGAATAACAAAAATAATAAATAGTATAAACATGTTATTTGTCTTGGAACTTTTGTTGTATTAGGGGTGTTATGCCAGAGGGAATAGGGTTGAGGCCACTGTGAAAATGCTGTTGGGTTATTTTCATCTGTTTGCTAAATACACACACACACACACACACATTTCACATGTTTTTACTCCCTGGGGTTCACCCACCACCTTCCTCCCTGATCACTCCCCACTCATACCCCCCCCCCCCAGTTGTGTACATTACTTTGGTTGTTAGCTTGTTTGGACTTTTCCTCCTGGCCTTTTGTTTATTTGTCCTATGTCTCATATATTAGTGAAACCATTTGGATTCTGTCTTTTTCTTTCTGACTTGTTTCTGCTAATATGATTTCTTCTAGGTACATCCATGTTACCATAAAGTTGTCAAATTTGTCATTTTTAATTGATGAGTAATATTCCATTGTGTATATATACACCACATATTTTTCATCCATTTGTCTGTTTTGGGATATTTGGGTTGTTTCCATGTCCTTGTGATTATAAATACTGCTGCAATAAATGTGTGAGTACAGGTGTCTCTTGTGAATGAGTGTTCTTGTATCCTTTGGGTAGATTCCCAGAAATGGGATTGCTGGGTTGAATGGTAGTTCCATTTTTAGTAGTTTGAGGGTCTTTCACACAGCTTTCCATAGACTGGGCCAGTTTACATTCCCACCAGTGGTGTAAGAGTGTTCCTTTTTCTCTACATCCATGCCAGCACTTGTTGTTGCCTTTTTTTTTGTTTTGTTTTGTTTTGTTTTGTTTTGATGTGGGCCATTTTCACTGGTGGTATCTCACAGCACTTTAAGGGATTATCTATTTAAAAAATTATTGGACTTCATCTCTCCCTCTAACATTTGTGGAGCAGTATCTTCTCTTAGAAGTGTCTTTTTGAAGATGTTGCCATTTTTTGCCAAAAAATATTTTTCTATTATTTTAAGTCATTGGTCATATTATCATTCAATGTTTGTGTAATGAAAAGCAAATAGTTTTAGGTCAGTTACTAGGCTTACAAAATATGATCCCTAACTTCTTACCATTGGAAAAAATGGAAAAGTGACATGTTAAGGGATATTTGACTTGCCTCTCCTAGTTTATGTAGGAAACGAACCTTGAACTTGATAGGTTTACAGTTATATGAATAAGTTCCTGAAAGCACCTGGAAGCCAGCATGCCACCCTGGAAGCTAACTTAGTCATTCCCCTCATTGCCCAGAGCTCTGCGCAGTCACTGATACAATCCTAGACGTTCAACCAACAAGCTAGGCAGCGTCTGTTTTGAGTCAGAGAAAAATAAGCTGCCACAAATGCCTCACAACTTTATTATTGCAATTGATCACATTTATGAAGACCTCGTAAAGTTGCAAACAGTTATAATACAAAAAAGGCAGTTATAACAATGCAAAGTGGTCTATCATCACCTCTTGATGACAACTTTATTACTGCTGTTGGACCAATATTGTACAGGAAAATCTAGTAGCCATAAGTTATTTTGAATGGAAGCAACCCAGCTGGCTGGAGCATTACTGTATAAAATTTATCTTTTATGAGACACAATAATTATATCAAACAGTTACCAAAATGTCTGGGAACTAGAGGATCTATTAAGATACCACAACAGAGACATCACCTTTATGTTCCTTGGGAACGGCAATATACATTGCTGCCTGGTTAGAGAGATGGGTTCTCACAACTCATTCTTGGATTGCCTAAAAGTTAGTGACTCAGGTGACTGGCAGAGAGCAAGTTGAATCATGTGTAACCTCACAAAGCTCAACAGAAACTGAAACTTAAGGAAATGGTTTGGCATTCACCAGTATCTAATGATAAGAGTCAGAAGGAGAGGGCTTTCCTAAGACCTGTGGACTATTACTTCTGTATTGGTCAACATTTATTTATTTATTTTCATTAACGAGGCTAAGAAAAATTATAATCAATTTCTTTTGAAAGGGTCTTATCAATAAATTTGATTCATCAGTTTTCAGATAAACTGGATAATCAAATGGTCCTACTATGAGTTTGAAATATATTGTCTCCTGCTACATATAGGATTTCTTTGGTGGTAGAAAGGGGGCCACATTTGAATTTATTAAAAATAAATGATCACAGGTTGAAGTAGATTATATACTTTGCATAATTTGTTTTCTTGTGCTTAACCGATTTGAATCTTCAGAATAGAATGGAGATAAAAAGAAAATCTTTTGTGTAACTGTTGTAGAAGCTGTATAAACTGGAACATTTGAATAATAGAATGTCATGTTCATATGCGTGACTAGTATATATTAAGTGTGCAATTTGCCATAATCTTGTATTAATCCAATTTATGAGGGATCGCCTCCCCTGATTTTATTCAAAATTTCTGTCATTTTGCTATGCCACTAGCAAAGTGCCTTGTTTTCTTGACTGGTACCCCCACGTAACTGCGTTTCCATTATCTTTTGGTTCCCACTGTATTTTGTAGTGTGTCATTCTGTTTTACATTCTCTGGTTTCCTATAGTACATGGTTATGAGATGATAATCCTGCTACCTCTTAGTCTACAATGTAAGGGCTCAGTTCTAAGGCTCAAGACTATCCTGAACTGAGAAAGTAATGTATTTATGAATCATGGTGATTATTAGTTCTGTTTGACACACAAAAGCAAAATATAAACACATATTCCTGCTATCATATACAAATAATGGAAATACATAGATTATGAGCTCAAATCTTTGTTCACAAATACTCAACTTCTATATCCTTTCTCATATTTTCTTCCACTGTTTCTGTTCCTTAAAGCTATTTTATAAAGATAGTTGCTTATTTAATCTTTAATTTTTCTCGCTGAATCCTCTCTGGAAATTTTTGTGTGGTTGTGTGATCTACAAAATATTGTTGTGATGAATCTTTCCATTTTTTCCTCAATATTCTTTTCTATTCTTTTCTATATCTTGAGAAGTCATCATTATGGTCTGGATCAAAATGGTCACTTATTGCTTCCTGTTTGGTTTAGAAAAAGAGAGCCATGGACGTTTTAGAGGGTTGGAGGGAAGAACAGTGACCTTATTTCTCTAATTATTCCTCTGATGACATTGTATCTGAGGTGTGCAGGATTCCCAGAGACTCTCCTTCTTTGTCTACTTTCATCTTCATCCACAGTGAACTTGAAATTGGGTCAAAAGGGGCAGAAGCTGCCAATCAACAAGTCACAGGAAAACAAAAACTTTTAAAATGTGACTTCTGCCACCCAGCTTTCTTACCAGATACTTCTCGTGTTGCAGTTGCCACTCAAATGCAGTTTAACAACAAGGTTTTATTAACAAGGGAAATTAACAGGGAAAACAAAGAGTCCTAACAGCCACAAGTGGCAGTTATCTTACCCTACTCACCATTTCCTGTCCCAAAGGTACCGAAGACACATGTCCATGGTGGTGCCCCTTTGTCTCTCTAAACGTGAAGCAGGCACTCTGCAAATACCACTCTTTCTCCAGCATCTTCTCTTTGCTTCTTTTCTCTCCAGTGTTCTGCACTGCTCTGCTTCTCCAAGGCACTTCAACTTTTTCCACAATTGCTGATGCACAAATCAGCTTTCCAAATCCCTGGCCATCTCCAAGTACCAGCTCACTATGCCACTTTGCTGTGGCACTGCATTCTTCACAATAGCTACTCTTCTGCTGGTCACCATGGTTCCTTGCCACCTCCAGCTCACTCTTCCAGGGGTCTTCTCTTGGCAGATCACATTGGGCTGTTCTCTCAGTCCACCATTCTCATCTCCTTCCTTTCCTTTCTTTCTCCTCACTTCTCCATTTTATGCACCCCTTTGCGCTTCTTGCTCCCCATTTTTCCCTTGTGGGGTTTTTCAGACTCCACCCACCAGGGTATTTTGGCACCTATTCAATTTTCGACTACATTACCCTGCACCAATCTCCTTAATCTTACTTTCTCAAGGCTCAGAAAAACATGCCCTTCTCAACCCTCTTTCCTCATCCATCTACTCTTGCATGAACAGCAAAGGCTTTCATGGTGCTAGCCTACAAGATCCTTAATCATCCTTGCATGGTCATTTTTTCTGGTCACATCTCTGTGATTTAAAAAAAAAAAAACACCATCAAGTCATTTGAATTATCCTGTAGCTTCAGCTTTGATAAATTTGTTTTTTGTTTTCCCAAACTTGATATTCTCCAGGTTAACTAACTTTCTCTTCAGTATCTATCTCTCTCTATATTCCACTTCTTAATTGGTAAATTGAAGAAAGTAAGAACATTAACCTTAAGTTCTGAAATCAAATGAGGTAAGGTTTGTAAAGGATATTACCCTACCGACAGAGCAAGTGTCATACTACTACCATGACTGTTTTTAGATGGAAATATCCCCTCCTCAATATGCTTTGATATCTGTAGACAGCATGGAAATTTTTATTTTGTTTTTATTACCAATAAAGTTCCCCTTTGGTGATAATATCCCCTTAAGCCCTAAATGTAAAGCTACTGCCATTCACAGTAAGCTATTCATCTTGTAATATTTGATTAAAATTTTGAATGTTGCTAGCATAAGAATTGCATCTTACCTGAAATGTGGCTATATATATATATATATATATATATATATATATATGTATATATATATATGTATGTATGTGTGTGTATGTATGTGTGTATGTATGTATATATATAAAATGCACATGCACACTCCATAATTTTAGAGTTTCTTTATTACAAAAATAAAATGAATTGGAATATATCGGAATATTAATTTTTAGATGTTGAAAATGGCATAAATGCTGTGGCTGGGATCCTTTTTTCCTTGCACTTAAAGACTGTTCAATTAGATAGTTATTGAATTTGCATATGTATTTTGTCATTTCTACATTATCACAGTGACAACATTGTATATAATGTTGAATGAATTCCTTGGTTTCTTTTGTCTGAAAACCAACTATTTCTACGTTCTTTAGCATATCACAAATTCTATCTTACATTTATCTAACATTTTATTTTGGATTTGCATTGTGCTATTTTGAGTCGTCAAAGTAATATTTCCCTCTGTTATTTTTGATCTTGTTTTCCATAGGTATAACTCTGTTTATAAAAAGGCTAGGTGCCCATCATTTCTTTGCTTCAGTTTCTGATCAGATTAGTGGCTTGAAAGTTAAAATGGTGTGCTCTGTCCCTGAATCTACTCCAGTACTGTTGGGCCAGGCAAATATTCATCTGGCACAGCTTTGCTGAGGTTTCATCTACTTTATTTTCTTCTATCTGATCTCTTAGAGACTAAATGAACAAAGGGTAAAGAAATGCATATTTCTCAGGCTGTATTATGAACGGAAGTGTTTTTCACACTTTGAAAATTCTCCAAAATCATGGAATGTGTCAATCTCTTTCCCCCAGTTGCCTAAACACAGTCTGATGAACAGGGAACCCCAGTTTCAGGGAATTGAAGCATCGTGTCTGAGGTTACATAGCTCGTTAAAAGAAAAAAAAAGCTGTAAATGAAAGTCAATATAATGCACATGAAATGAAGCAGTAGTATCTCCATAAAAAGGGGATATTTCATGTTCCCACCCCCAGCTAGCACAGAGTGGAGCTTAGCGATCAGGTGAAGCTATTCAACATGGAGGGAAGGAAGGCTCATGAGAAAACATTTGGAGATACTTGGAGGAGAGAGTGGAGCAGAGAGACATGTGAAGAGAGTGTACTTGCCTCTCAGCTACAGATTTACATTGGGAAATTGGGGAGCATGGAAGGAGAGACACGTGGAGATGTTTGGAAGAGAGAGTGGGAGAGAAAAACATAAGGAGGCTGGTGACCCCAAATGTAATCTTAATTTGTACTTTGATTTCACTCTTTTCTTCCAGGATTTTTCTGTCCCTTTGTACCCCCTTTCTATGGCTCCCTTCTCGATGGTGCCTTAGACTTGGGACAAGCTTTTAGGCTGCGGTGGTGCAGCTTTGGGCCAACCCTGACTGACTGGGCATTTTGCCATGAGGGGATGGACAATTTGGATGTTTTAATTGGAAGCTGGTTATCCTTCTTTCTCTTCTCTCTGTATGTGCACTCATTTATTAACATTCTTTCACACACCAAGTGTGTTTTGTCCTTATACACACAGATGCCTGGACCCCTGTAGGCGTGCAAGTTTGGGGATCCTGGGGTAGCCCCAATCTCCTATTAACAGGTTGAGCATTTGATTTTGGCAACCTGAAATGTGTTTACTTTCTTGTTTTGTTGTTTTGATACATAGCTTGGATGATCTAGTAGTCCTCTCTGTAGTTCAATTTTTGGAATTGAAAAGAATAAAACTAAAAATAAATGCACCATAAAAGATTGTGGTGTGGATCAGTTGAAACACTAACCATGGAAGGCTTCATAAAATCAGCTTGCTGATTCCCTGCTCTTGCTTTTCTGGCTCATCATGATGTCTTTCCTTTTCTTTATACAGAAACCTTATGAGCTACACGTTAAGAGAATCATCACTTATGTTTAGTACTAATTCAATCATTTCTCTTCAATGTTAACAATATTCATATCTATCTTATGGAATAACTAATCAGACATAATAGTTGATTTTGGGATCTATTTATATATCTCTATCTAGGAAAAAAATAGTTTAGTAAAATGATGCTAGCTTATCAGAAACAGCACATTATTCCCTTTCTTACATTGAATTAAGATTTGTTTATAGTCAGGTGTGGTGGCACATGTCTTTAATTCCCAACCTAGGGAGGGAGGCTAAGGCTAGGAATAGTTTCATTCTGCAGGTTTGAGACTACTTCAGGCAACATAGTGCGACCTCATCTCAAAAAATAGCTGGGTTGGGGGCGCCTGTAATCCCAGCTACCTGGGAGGCTGTAGCTGGGGATCGCTTGAGTCCATGAGACCAGGACTACCCCAGCAACATAGCAAGACCTAGCCTCAAAAAGAAATAAGTTTATAGTTTTAAGTTACTTCACTTTGTTGTAGTCTGGAATATTTTATCTCAGTAGCTAGATTTGAAAGATTATGCATTTTCAATATTGCTTTTACTAAGCGGGAAGTGAATGTTTCGGAAGAATATTTAGATTGATTTGTTTGGAAGGCATATCCCATAGACATATCCCATAACATAAGGCATATCCCATAACATTTTACTCTCTTCCTATTTGAACTTGATATTAAACGAAGTGAGCAAGTTCATCTTTATTTCGGATGCCTAGGAAAACTTGTTCATGGATAACAAAGCATAAAATAAAAATGATGAGGCAGAATTATGGTCTTTAGATTATCAAAATATTATTGATAGGAGTCATTAAATGGGAATTTAATTTTGCAATGCGTTTGGCATAGTGGCCTTTTCTATCAGTGTAACCTATCTGGAGATGTTACTTCTGGAACATACAGTTTATTTGTTCGACACATTGATTGTTGGAGAAAAACAGGGCCACAGATGGACTCTTTTTTTCATTCTCTTATCTTTGCTACTTGAATGAAGAGACAAGTCATTAGGAAAACAGGTCATAATGATAAGACAAATTTATCGCTCTAGTCAAAGTGAGAAGCAGGAATATGAGTGCGGGCTCTTGTTCAAGTAATTACTCTTTTACCCACTTTCAGCACGATGGAAGATCATTCTTATTTATTTAGTTTCCAAGGTCAGGAATCCCTCCCAGATTTTTACTAAGCAGTATGTCATTAAATGTGCAAGCAATCACTTCTGTCACGAAAGCCTGGGTGTGTGCAGCCACAGTGCCAGATACTCATTAATGTCTACTACTTCTGTTATGACAATGGTCCCAGGAAGATGGCCAACGGCTCAGAGAGGTGGAAAGAAGAGACTTTGTTTACACTGTTGGGAACAGTGGGATAGCTGCTGAAAGACTGAGCCCCAGCTATCAGTGGAGGGTGGGTTTTATGATATTCCCTCATAATTGGGAGCTGGTTGCTTGTGCAGAAGCTAAATAGCTGGTGACCCCTGGTAAGTGAGTTAAGTTGTGGTCAGGTTATCCTGACTTTACACCTGGCATTAGATGGGGCTGGCCAGGGAAGCTGGGAAAATTGATCACTTGGGCTCTTTCTGACTTTAGTAATTTCCCTTTTCACTTCCGGATATCAGTTCCACTCACTGTCTGGAGTTCAAGTTCAGTTCAAGGTCTTTACTTGTTCAAGCTGGAAGGGTGAATGTAAGGCCCCTGAAGTTTTATATTTCCTGAGGTTTTAAAGAAAGAAGTGATTTAATACATGGAAATGAATATTTACAAGGTCCTAGACACAAGGAGAGGGATGAGCTATAGGGCAGACTACTGGGAATCCTTCCCAGAGCAGTAACAACTAGTTGTTTTACTAAGAGACCTAGAAGGGGATGTCAGAAACCTACTGGAACTTTCCCCAAGGAATGCTAACGTAGTTATTGCTCCTGCCCCCATTGCTACCCCCTCTACTGCTAAATGTCACCCTTCTGCTGCCATGAAATTGGTAACTTGAATGATGTAATGGAAATATACCAGGTATTCGCAATCTAGCTTTATAAATCTGGAAGCTGAAGTAACTACCAGATGACCTTGGCTACACTTATGATTTCATGTAAGTGCATTATTTACAGAAACAAACTCCCATTCAGAACTGCATCTTAGAGGGATTTGGGAACTATTCATTTAAGCTTTCAAGACTGTGTAGTACAGGAAAGCATTTTAAAAGGAAGTTGAAATTGATTCTGAGTACCTCTTCTTATTCAGCACTTCCTTTATGTTCAACATGGTTTCTTAGTCTTAGGGGTTTGTCAGTAGGTTCAAAATGCTTCCAAAATTCAACTTTAACATCAACACCAGTCTCAGTATTATCATCAATTTTCTGTCCATGATTTTGTTGTGATGATTGTTTGGTCTTTTCTGGAAAATTCTCTGCTTCCTATACTGGACATTATGTTTTTAGCATCATGTTGGATGATATCCTGAGAAGTTAATTTTTGTATTACTTCCTAGAAATACTCATGTTCTGTTTCACAAATAGTCCTTATTTTTTTTCCCAAATAAACATGTCTTCGTAGAAGTGTCTTAAGTCATCTTAACTCAAGTTGCTGCTTTATTTTGAAGTTCCTATCATTTAAAAGAATACATAACTACCACCGTAGGCACAGATATACAATTTATACTTTGCAAGCTTGCGGATTCTAAACTTAAGGAAAATTGATATGAATTTCACCTGTAGTTTCTTTGATTTTTTTCCCCATTATTTTATTGATGATGAACTTATCCCTGTGGGTGTGTGATAATTCCAGAATACAAAGACATTTTTGAGCATGTTCCTTTTTTCCACATAATAGAACATTATTGTCATTTCAGGTGAAATTGAGAAATTGATTTCTGTCTGCCACCACATATCAAATGATGGGACCTCCACCTTACCACCTGTGCATGCATGCATGCATGGCAAACATATTATGAATAGAAGTGTCCACCATTGCCCACCATTTCTCTCTCTCTTTATGAGTCCTCCAATAAATCCTTTTAGCTGAACTTTCAAAATAGATTGAGCATCTACTCACTTTTAAACATTTCAACCCTGGTCTGAGTCCTAAGACTTCCTGATGGTACTAATGGAAGAGCCTGTTTCCATGTCTCCAAGCTTGTCTATATCACTCACCCAAACTAGTACCCAACATGATCCTTTCAAAAGTGAAATAGAATTGCTTAACTCCTTTATTTCACCATTGTCCTATCAGTTAACTAGGGCTATTGTAATAATACTGTACCACAAACAGGGAGACTTAAATGATACATACCCAAGTGTTCACAGTATGGAAGCTAGAAGCCCAAGAACAAAGTATCACCAAGAATGGTTCCTTCAATAGGCTGTCAGAGATAATCTGTTTCATATCTTGCCCCTAATTTCCAATCATTTGTTGACCATATTTGACATGTTTGCTTGCGAAGCATCACTGTTCTTTGCCATATATTGAAATGGTATTTTCATTGGGTGTGTTTTGTCTCCAAATTTGCTCTTTTTCTAAGGCTACCAGTCTTATTCTATCTGTGCCTGCCCTAATGACCTCATCTTAACTAACAGCATCTGTGATAATCCTATTGCCAGGTAAGGTTATTTTCTGGGTGTGTGGGGAAGGGATTTGGTGATTTCAAGGTATGACCCTTTATGGCACACAGTTCTATCGATGATACCAAACTCATAATCTCATCAAGAATTAGAGCAGATAGCCTTAAATTGGTTTTGGTGGGACAAGGCATAGCCTCAGTTTCTATGGCCTCTCTCAACTTTAGGACCTGGTTGCTTTCCTTCAGTAACCGTTTCATCATATCACTATTGTAACACTCTTCAATCAGTCTTTAATCATTGCATATACCTTCTTCATATTTTTGTTCAAATGTCACTTTGGCAATGAACCTACACTGACCACCTAAAATAAAATTAAGCTGCCCTTCTCTTTTTATAAATTAATACCCTTTATCCTATTCCATTTTCCAAAGCATTATCAAATTCTAGCATACTTTATTATGATTAAAATACTGTTTATTGCCTTTCAGATATGTAAAATATAATCATTAATAGACTGTGATATTGCTTTTAGAGCCTGACATATGAAGAGACTCATTAGAATTGAATTGGATTTTATCTCAATGGTCCTCCATGAAATAAAGAGTGATTTTTCACATTTGAATCTGATCAGGATCAAAGTACTCCAGGTTTACATATTGTCACATAGTCTGCATTTGGATGAGAGGTCTGTTGGTATCAAATCTGGATTTGGTTTCCAGATAGAACATGAGATTTTGTTCCTTTATCATTGCAATGTTTACAGCAATAATGGAAGTAGATTTCATTAAGTGAGGGTATATTTAAATGGAGAAAGAGTGTAGAAGAATGTACATGGCAAGCAATAAAAGGTTGACATTAATAGAAAATTCATTGAGTGAAGGAATGGTTCACAATAATTTTCTGTTTTATGGAAATGGGACACAGTTCAAATGACTGAGCTCCAGATCGTTAACAGTTGATACAAAGTCACCTGAAAAAATTTATACCCATGGAAGAAGCAAATGAGAATTGTGGAGCTGAGCCACTCGGATAGAAGAGTGGAGAGAAGAGATCATTGAGTCCTGCACTTGCAGTATCTGCAAGCGTTTTGTTTCCTCTCTCTGTTTTGTTTGACTGAATTGCTCCATAAAATACCTAAGCATCTGCCAGAAGATTGTCCTTCCCTTTCTTTTAGGTTTAAGATAATGAGAGATCATTTTTTCACTCTTAAATTTAAATTTTCTGTTAAAGATTCCCCCAAACAGAAAATATAAAATAACCCAGGCTACTTCTTATACTCCACAGTTTAACTTGGGTTTACCTTTTATTTTATAACCACATATGTTTATATACATTACTATATGTACTTTACATATATAATTCAGAATTTGAAATGGACTTTCCCCCCATAATTTTGAAGATATTACTCCACTATTCTGATCTCTAGAAAGCTCATGATCAGCTTAAAATTCGCTCTCATTTGTATTTATTGATTTTATTGTTTTTATTGAAGTACTGTCATTTAATATCCTTGTTAGTGTTTTGAGAGTATAGGACCTTGCCTACACATGTAGTCACCATAGCCCTCCCACTGTGGAATCATCCAAGGTATATACTACAGTGTACTGTGTTCTAGTCCCTATCTTCTTGTTTCCAGGCCTCTATTCCCTCCCTAACATTTGAGTACATATATAAATATATATTAATAGATATGTTAAATACATTAATATATAACCATATAATTATATATTATAGATAATAATATATTATATATTAATATATAGCTAATATATACATATATGTATATGTACACTATATTTATATTAATATATTATATATTATATACACTATATTATATATTAATATGTAGCTAATATATACATATATGTATATGTACACTATATTTATATATACGATATATATTTGTGTGTATATATATATAAAGAGCTTATATGTATGTATATATGTGTGTATATATATATATAAAGAACTTAACAATGACAAGAAGGTATATATATTCAAGATATACTCATTAGGATTCTAGATATTCATTATGCAATATCTCAGATATATTAGATTCATTGATGTTGCTCAGAAGTTGTGCATTAAGCCAGGTATGGTGGCACATGCCTGTAAGTGGTAGCCTAGGAAGTCGTGCCCGGGACCAGGGATAGCGGTTCAAATCCCACTGGTAGCACATAGTGAGACCTAGTCCTAAAAAAAGTAGCTGGGCATGGTGGCACACACCTGTAATCCCAGCTACCTGGGAAGCTGAGGCTGGGGATTGCTTGAGTCTGTGGTACCCCGGGCAATGTGAGCCTGCAGTTCCACCGTCAAAATAGCGAGACTTAGTCTCAAAAAAAAAAAAAAAAAAAAAGCTGTGCATTAAGAATTTAAGTTTATTTTGGAGAATTCTTAGCAGTTGTGTTTTTCAAGGTTACTGGTCTCATTCTTATCTTAATATCAGTTGCATATACCATGTCTCTGACTTGTTCTCATTTTCTATTTTACCTTTCCATTTCTTTTTCTTTTTTTTTCACTGTCTATAGTTTTACTCCTAAAAGTACTATTCGTTCTTTTCAACTTTTCCCATTTTCCCCTCAGCATGTAGTTCTTTTTCTAAGGGCATCAATTATCTTTCAATGCTCTTTTACAAGTTTTTGCAATTCATATCTCAGGCTCTTTCTTTGAAGAGAGCTTATGATTCTAATTCAGCAATCCGTTGTTTTTGAGTCCCCATCAAAGCAAATTATTTCTTAATATCTTTTATCATTTTTTTAACAGCGACTTCATTCTATGAAGAATGGTAAGAGTATTCTCTCTCGAATGAATTCTTGAAGTCCCTCTCTTTGTATATTATACGTCCACTTCTCAAAAATCATTCTGGTAATTCAACCACCTTTGGGAAGAAAGATAGAGGCCAGGCCATGAGGCCATGAGGAGCTTCAGACCAGGCTTTGGCTTGGCCTGGTAACTCATGGCTCTTAGTAAGCATAAGCTGAGTGTGTCTGCTGAAAGCTAAAGTGGTTGGAAATTTGAGCACCATATTGGAGTTTGCTTTGCTGAGTTTGACTTAGGTATTTTTGAGAGACCATGTGTTAGTCCTGAGAAGAAAGTGAACATTATTGGTACCTGTTCTTTGGAGTTTCTTTCTACTACCTGAAGAGGTCACTGCAAGGAGCAGACAGCAGAGGACAGTCTTCATCGACATGCTTGGATGGAACACACTAAGGAGAAGGAAGGATGTTTAGAGGCTGCACTGATGAACTCTGATTGACTGGATGTTGTTGAGATGATCAGGACTGAGGGTTGTGGACAATCTGGGGAAAGATGGGACTTTGGACAATGTTGAAAAAAGGTTTTAGACAATGTTAAAGTAATCTGAGTTTTTCTAATATGATTCTTTTTGCAGTAATTAAGAAATCACTTTGTTTAGGAATAAATTAGTCTGCACTCTAAAAAAAAAATCATTCTGGTAACTAATTCCTCTAATGAACCACTATTTTCATTTCATATCTTCAGGGTTTTGGATCTACTTGGTATTATAAAATGATTTCTAGGTGTGATAGATGAACAAGTTACAGAATTTTATATTGTAGGATAAACTTTCTTTTTTCAATGAGATTCCAAAGGGAGAGAAAAACCCATCTGATGAAGAATGAACTTCTCTTTCCCTAGTTCTCTCTGGAAGCAGTCCAGCTTTGTTCAGATATCTCAGTTCCAAGTGCCTACCCCATGTTTGTCAAGAAGACCAAAGCCTTTTTTTTTTTTAAAATACATAATTCCCTCTGCTCATGCCCTTGGTAGTCACAGAGAATTGTTTTTTTCTTTTTTTTACTTACACATGTGATTTTCACTCACTCACTTCTTCTGTGATTTTATATCTAAGTTTTCTTTTTTAAAGATCTTAGATTTCCTCTAAGGCATATTTATTGCATTTTTCTATGGGTCCTTAGCTTTCTAGCATATCATTTTTCATCTCAGGACTGTCCAGGGTATTATATAATAGCTAGATTTTTAGATTGGGGTATATTTAGCCTTATCTCTTTAAGTTTTACTCTAGTAAATAATAGTTTTGTGTGATGAAACTAAGCATACCTCTATGTGCTCACCAGGCCTGGAAGCGCCAAGACCTTATTTTGTGGATGCCTTCTAGGAGAGCAAGGCACCCCTTTCCATCCCAAGGGAGAGGAGAGGAAGGCCAAAAAATGGGGCATTGACCCCACAGCAAAGCTGCAAACTGAGGCAGAGGGGATGATCTACAATGGCTATTCATGGATGCCTGTATCCACAGAGAAACTTCTTTGCAGACACTGACTGGGGATGAGATTCCCAAGCCTGATGCCAGAACCATGAGGTAAAGCATCAACACAACAGAGAAAGGAGTGGAGATGACAGCCTGCAATGAGAAAACATGGACAGATCACAAATAAATATAGACTGGCCGCCCAACGCAAGGTTAACATGAAAACCTACCAGCACAGTTTACTGGTCCCAAGAACAGTCACTCACCCACTGAAAGGACACTGCCACAGGAAAGAGACTAATGGACTTAACACAGACTAACAAACAACAAAGAGAGGGGTTAGAGTGAATGGAGGGGGCGCCAGAGAGAGGGGAGGTATCCCAAAAACCATTTACTGAGATTGTGATTAAAAGAATAAAATAAATAAAATTTAATGAAAAAAAGAAACTAAGGAATTGGCTATTTTTTGAACAGGAAGATAAGTTAGTTTAATGTCTTTAGCATTTTATAGACACATCATTCAACTCATTGTTACCAACATCTGAAACATCCCCTCCTCCTTTAGAGGACTGAAATAGAGCCTGGAGTGGGCATAATTTATGACAAATCCCAACAAACGTTCTTCTGTGCAGGTGAAGCCTTTGGTTACAGCTTGGCTAACAACAGATGGCATTATTTTAACACAGAGAAATG
The DNA here is from genome assembly GCA_004024945.1 of Uropsilus gracilis. NCBI lineage: Eukaryota > Metazoa > Chordata > Mammalia > Eulipotyphla > Talpidae > Uropsilus > Uropsilus gracilis. The sequence goes on along the minus strand of PVHY01018836.1, from coordinate 8,799 downwards.
CTGAGTGTGACACAGGGTTTCTCTCAAGAGTAATGACAGTCTGAGATTCTTGGCTTAAATGAGGCTCTGGCGATTGGAATTCATAAACCTGGACAGGGGAGAGACTCATCTATTGCCAAGTACATAAAACACCTTTAATTACAGTCACATTGCTAAAGGTTAAATAAGCCGCATGTAAATGCAAATAAAAAGAGAAAGACAAACATTTTATATGCTAGAATCTACTTAATTATCCTTTTGTCTCGTAAAAATCTGGAGAGGCAACAGAATACAGAAATAAATAGTAAACAATATTTGAAGCTGAGCAAAAGGAAAACACATTTCACATAGTAAATTCTTTTTGTGAATTCATTTCAAATGTGACTAGTTCCTGATTATGAATCAATTTTCACTACTTAGCCTGATTTGATTCCAGGTTATGCCATTTCTCACTAATATCATTGAAGTAACCCTTTCCACTGGTTTCCTTACATCCATAAACCTCTATAACCCATAAACATTTATTTTCTAACAATAAACCATTTTTCCTTTGATATATTATTTTTGAAAATGTAAAATCAAAATGATATCGGGTTAAAAGGGGCAGAAATCTCTAACCAACAAATAGGTCCACATCACTTGTGTGTAACAGTTGCCAGTCAAAAGTGCAGGTCAACAACAGGGTTTTATTAACAAGGGAAATTAACCAGGAAAATGAAAAGTCCCCAAAGCCACAAGTGGCAGTCATCTTACCCCTGTCACCATTTTCAGTCCCAAAGGTCCCAAAGACACATGTCCAAGATGGTGCCTTTGCCCCTCTACACCCGAGGCAGGCACTCTGCAAAGTCCAGTCCTTCTCCAATGTCTTCTCTTTGCTTCCTCTCTCTCCAGTGTTTTTAGCTGCTCTGCTTCTCCAAAGTTCTTCAGAATTCTTCCATATTTCTGATGTACAAATCAGCTTTCCAAGTCCCTGGCCATCTCCAGGTACCACTCACTATGCCACCTTGCTGCGGTGCCACACTCTCCACATCGGCTACTGTTCTGTTGGCCACCATCGCTCCTTGCTACTACTAGCTCACTCTTCCAGGGGGTTTCCCCTGGCCAGGCTATGTGGGCCTGTTCTCTCAGTTCACCATTCTGATATTTTTCCTTCTTTTCCCTTTTTCTTCTCTCCTTGCTCCTCCCTTTTTATACACCCTTTCTTCCTGCTGCCCATTTTCCTTAGTGGTTCTTTCAGACTCCACCCACCAGAGTATTTTGGCACCAAAACAAATTCTAACTGCATCACCACCTTGTATCATTAACAGAATATAGCCACAAGGACTTCACCAGTCTTCAGTGATGACATGTTGCCAGTCCTGTCTGACTTATTTATTCTTCCCATTTCCACTCATTCAGTAAAACTTGGAATACTGCAGTTTGTTCAAGTTAGTCTCCTTCCATTTTCCAATGATGTCCAAACTCACAGAGAGGGAGAGAAACTGAAGCCCAATCAATGGTCCTTTCAACCACTTCTTCCATCTCCCCACAGCTCTTTTCTTCTCTCTGCTCTACTCATTAATCTTTGTGTGGTTTTGATATGGAGTGCGAATGGGGCAGAAGCCTCCAACCAATGACCCAAAAGAAAAAAGTGGCACTTTTAAAATGCAGATTCTGTCACCCACATTCTTTTAGGTTTTTCCCACCTGTGTGTAACAGTTGCTAAAGTCACAGTGCAATTAAGCAACAGCATTTTATTAACAAGGGGAAATACCCAGGAAAACAAAAGTCCTGACATCCACAAGTGACCAGTTATCTTACCCCACTCACCACTTTTAGTCCCCAAAATCCCAAAGACACATGTCCAAGATGGTGCCCCTTTGCCCCTCCACACCTGAGGCAGGCACTCTGCAAAGTCCAGTCTTTCTCCAGCATTTTCTCTTTGCTTCTTCTCTCTCTAGTGTTCTGAGCTGTGGCTTCTCCAAGGTTCTTCAAACCTCTTCAACAAATGCAAAATCAGTTTTCCAAACCCCTGACCATCTCCAGGTACCAGCTCACTATGCTACCTTGCTGCGGTGCCACACTCTCCATACCAGCTACTCTTCTGCTGGTCACTCTCCTACCATCACTCCTCACCACCACCAGCTCACTCTTTTATGGGGGTTTCTGCCCAGTCTAGCTTCTTGGGTTCCTCTACCAGCCGCTATTCTTGTGTCTCTCCTCTCTTTTTGGTTCATCTTTTTAGGAGCCATTTTGTGCTTCTTGTTTCTTCTCACAGGTCTTTCTCACAGACCCCCACCCACCAGCATGCCCAATACAATTGGCGCACAATACAATTTTCAACTATGTCACTACTAAAGGCCCCAGCTGCCATCCTGCCGAATCACCCTGTATCTGTTTCAAGAATACCTTGGCATGCTTTTACCTTACACATTTTCACTTGATGCTCTTCCTCAAACCTTTCTCCTTTCTTACCCAATTTCCCTTAAACAAACAAACAAAAATTCCTCCTTCAAGTGTTTCAAGCTGCTATTCAAATGCTCTAGCTCTGGATTTTCTATTTAAAATTGTCATCCACCACTGATGCCCCTTTTCTGGTTTATTTTTTATCATCACACTGTTTCACTTATTAATGTAACATCTGTGTAGATACAAAGCTAATGCCACATATATCAGTGATTGTAAACATTTCTTGAATATGAATATTGGCTATATATATTTCAAAATCATGAGTGAAAGTGTTAATCATGCTTTCAATATAGATATAACATGCTATGATTATATGTCTTTAAAACTTTTGAATAGGCAAGTAAGTTGCAATATAAGTAGTAAGTGAAGAATTCCTTGATCCTGTTATTTCTTATTGTCAATTCTATAGCAGCCCTTAGAGAAACAGACATTTTAGAACTATTATGTTCATTTAATATCACAAATGTCACGAATATCACCAAAGTCTTTGATAAGGGAGAAGAGGTGGTGACAAATCTTTAGCAACCAACTCTGAGGCTGAAGAAGAGAAATCTGATTAAATCCATTACAAATTTCAATTTGAAAAGTATATGTATGTATATATACATACATGTACATATACATGTATGTATGCATATATACATACATTTTCAAGTTGACTATATATATATAGTCATAATCACCAGTTAGAATTTTCCTGATATGAAATCCCATACTATACAGCACACCATTTTAGAAGTCCTATGCAATATGTGTATGATCAACCATGGCATCATGGAAGTCTATGTGAAGTGTCAGCAAGTGATGTTTTACTTAATAAATTTTCACTGAACTGTGCCAATTCCATTCATTCATGTGTCACATCTTTCTTACTACAAAGCTGTTTTGCATAACTGTGACAGACTGTATAACCAATGAAACTTAAAGTATTTGTTCTCTGGCCCCTTACCGAAAACATTTGCCGGCCATTGACTTATAGTTATAATAGACTATAGTGAAGAAATTAGATATATTATGAGTTACTTATTTTATTTACTTTGAATATAATTAGCTTAACTCTAAGTTTATATAATTTAAATGCTAATAGCAGATGAGTACAACTCACCAAATATCTGAAAATTTAATCATTGATTTTGAAAGTTAGTCCTAGTCAACACACTGCAGAAGAAAGAGACTTCCAAGACTATCTTTAATTACCTCTATCTTCTTACTCAGTAATAATTATTAAAAATAAGATTATTTTTAATTACCTCTATTTTATTATTTAGTAATAAAATTTTACTTACTCAAGTAAAATTTGCTTGGAATATATTTTATTATTTTAAAGGTATTAATTTCACAGCATATGTCTACCAATATATAATGGATATCATTTGATCAGAGGGATCATTTTTGGACATGTAGGGGATGTAGCAATGAATAAAACAGGTAGAATATTAAGGGGTAGCATCTGGACTGAGACTGACTGATGAGAAGATATGGATACATTAAAATGTGATGAATAGAGAATTTCAATCAGAAATAACAGAACAGCAAGTACAAAGAACTGGGATAGGGACCAGCTGAATATGTTTCAAAGACAGAAATAAAGCTCTAATATCTCCAGTATAATGATAAGTAGAATGAGAAAAGAGACGAAGTCTAAAGGGTAAGTAGGAGTCTTGCAGGTAACACACTTCATGATTTTTCTTAGCATAATCATAAATGACCAAAATGATTTTAAGCAGGGCCATGACCTAATCTGATTTGCATTTTCTTGGCTGTGTGGAAACGTAGTCATGCAGGTAAAGAATGATGTCAAGGGGACTTCTTCATTAAGTCTTTTGATCAGATGAGAGTGACTTAGAATAAAGCTGTAAACATAGAATTGGAAATAAATGAAGGATGCATTCAGATACATTTTAAAAGTCAATTCAAATTTGCTTAACTTAGGCCACATGATTGTGATTATTAAACAAAACTTATTAGTATTCACTTCTCCTAATGATTCTCATGAGCTTTGAATAAACTCTAACCTGCACAGATGAAATTAGGTCTTGTCATTACTTTCCATTCATGTAACTCTAATCTCATCTGGCCCTGCTCATGTACTTGGCACATTCTTTCTCCACACTGTCTCTTCTCAGGTCAATTTTAGGAAAACCCTAACAATGTGAGCTGTTACTGTGGAATACAAATATGAAATTGGGAGTCCATTTCAGAGGAAAATCTCCATCTGGTCATTTGGACTACACAAGAGCAAGAGAAGAAAAAGAAACTATTTTCTTATATTGACATTATTGTAATGGTAATTTTGGAGAGAAATCTAAACGTGTTGAAGGAAAAATGGGAGGATGAGTATGTAGCTTACAGTTCTTCTCTCCCCAATAAGGAGATTAGCTTGATGTAAACCTCTCTCAGTTTGCTATTCCTACGGACTTACAGAGAAGAGCAAGAGCTGCATGGGAGGGGGGGAAAGACATTCAGGGATTTTCCTGTTTTTGTTTTTGCTTTAATACCATCTTCTAAGTGCAGACAGTCATGGTATAAAAGTTTTCCTAGTCTCCCATTCCTCAGAAGCAACGAATGAATCCCTTTCTATGGCAGGGAAAACTTTACTGTGAAAATTAAAAATGAATGAAATTTTAATATTCTCAGGACATCATCTACTCTTGTTCTTCTCTTGCAGCAATCAATATCAGTGACTTACATCATTCAATATCATAAATGATCATTAAGAGTTTGCTTAGGTGTTGTTAAGCATTAGGGAGTCCTAGGTTTGATTTCTAGTTCTGTTCTTTCTTTTTTAAATATTTATCTTTTTAAAATTTTTTGATTGAACACACATATACATATATATTACATCATCTTCTACTCCAAGGTTCTTCCATTACCTTATTACCGGTGTATCATCTTAATCTCTTGTGCCCTCCCCCTCCCTCAGTTTTACTCTCCTCCCCCTCTCTTGCTCTATGCTTCAGTTCTTTTGACAATTTTATATTTTTCTTGTCTGCTTGTTTGTTTTCTCTCTATCCCATACATATATAAAAATAAATATAAATATATATATAAATCTCTATACATATATCCCTTTCTTTCTGGCTTATTTCCTGCTAACATGATTCCTTCTAGCTCCATCCATGTTGCTGCAAATGACAAAAGTTTGTCTTCTTTGATTGATGAATAATATTCCATTGTGTAAATCTACCCAAGGACACAAGCACACTAATTAAAAAAGACACATGTACCCGGATGTTTATTGCAGCACAGCACCTTTTATAGTTGCCAAGATAGTTCTGTTCTTCTGCTTAATCTCTTGTGTTGCCCTCCCTTTCATCCCATCTCCTAGTCTGCCATGTATATTACCCAAACAAGCAATACTCGATAAATAATAACTACTCCATAATTTCTTTTAGTTAGTAGATATGACAAAGCCAGAGATTTCCTAGACCTGAGGTAGAAAATATGAAAACGTTAAATAACTTTAGAAAATGAAGAATGTAAATCAATCTGATATAAAAAGCGATAAAAGAGCTAAAATAACAATTTCAGGGAATGGGAAGTAGTTCAGCTTTTCCTATAATGATGACTTTTGACTGTAAGTATTAGCTCTACTCTACAAATATCCTTTAGTTTTTTTAGCCTAACCCTTATAAGCCCTTTCCCCATAGCTTTACCTGAAGTGAGGATACTTAAGTTCTTCTAGTTTCTTCTAATAGCTAAGGTAACTACTACGACAAGTAAAAACTTGAAATATGACTACTACAACTGAATGTCTGAATTATTTTTAAAACTTTATATTGAATTGATAAAGACAGATTTATAAAAATATATGTATATATATATAACTTATTAAGTTTGGACAATTCCAATCAAGGTCATCATTTTTAATGTCAATTTTTTGCAATTATATATAGTTTTCAATTATTTAAACTTAACTTTAAAAGATTCAGTAATTAGAAAACTTTAAATCTGGAACAAGTATGTGAGTCTCTTTTTTGATTTCAAATTTAGAAGAACTAAATGTAGATGCCTATTAAAGTTTCCTCACTCTTTCATTCTCTTATCCTTTTGCTCCACTGAGTGGTTAATTTTAAATAATATTTCTTTGAGTTCACTAATTCTCTGCTCTAATCCTAAATAGAAAAATTCATAGAAATTGAGTGTAGAATGGAATTGATAGGTCTCAAGGGGAAGAGCAAGTGGAAAGTTGCTGTACAGTTGGTGAAAATTTAAGTTATACAAGAGGAACAAATTCAGGGATATGATGCACAAACCATGCCTATAGGTAATAATATTGATTGTGTATTTAAAAATTTGAAGGTGTTTCTTATGTTAAGCACTCTGCCACAATAAAAAACTAAATGTCAGCCTAATATTTTGATAAAAAATTAGTGTTTTAATGGCACTGTTTTCTAAATATATCAAATTTGAATATTAAATATAAAAATTAGTGAAGTATATATTTATATATATTTATATAAATGACAGTAGCTTGGACCCTTTAGAATAAATCAACAATAACCTCATCTCTGATATTTCTATTGTACAGCATTACTCTAGCTCTTCCTAAAGTCATAAGCAAGGCACTTAAAAAAATGACCCACATGCTTTATTTCATAGGAAACATATTCGAATTGAATAAATATAATTAATGAAGGGTAAGTACAGTGTAATTAGTAGGATAAAGGTTGAAGTTTATATATTTTTCTTCCAATTCTATATTCCTGAATTCTAAATTAAGAGTGTTAAGCTTCTAGGTTAAACTGGGTTCAGGGTTTTTTCTATGCATATTTATTTCATTGAATTAAAAAAAATCTTCAAATATGAGATAAGGTAGAAATTATGCAGTTCCTTCTCTTACCTCAAAAAAAGTTATTGCAATATTAGCAGTAGTCACTTTATCTTAATTGAAACAAACCCACTGATGAGAAATGATAATCTCAAAAGACAATTTATTCCATTTGACATCACTGCTAATTTTTGGAAATGCCCTACTTATAATAAAATATTTAACTTTGCCCCTGAAATGCAGGAAAAATAGAGAATACATTCAATTAATTTTCATTTTGCATTCCATTAGTGCTATCATCTCTAAATCCTGTAAGGAGAAGAAAAATCTTATACCAAGATGACAGAATAATGCTTAAGAACATTTTGGAGAATATCAATGGAAAGTGAGAGAAAAGAATCTTAAGAACACAGGCCAAATAGAAAAAAAATCTCTAAACTCAGAGATAAAATATACCAATGATTAGAAGAATAATACACTTAGGGGGACAAAAGATTACTGGATTAAAAAGACATTATATTAGGGAAGAATTTATCATTAGAAAAAAGATAATACACAAATGGAATTGCCCATACCATGGGAACGTTCAAAAAGTAATATACATTTATTTATCACTAAGAAAAAAAGATAACACAGAAATGGAATTTTCCATATTGTAGGATCTGGCAAAAAGAAGATGAAAAGGCAAAGGACTAAAATACCATTTAAACTTTGCATGAAAAACACCATGTGCAGGCCAGAATGGGTAGTTGTTTGTGATGAATACCGTAATTATTGTATATTACTTTTCTTTTTTTCTCTGTATTTGAAGGAGCTTCTTAATCTCAATCATTTCTTTAACTAGTGTTTTAGAGTTCTAGAGCCATTTGTGAAAATTGAAATATATTTAAAAGGAAAGGTCAATATCTTGCAAATTTTATTTTAAAACTTTCAATTATTCTTGGTAGACCTAAAATCTACCAATCATTTACTAGATTTTCATGAATATAGTTAGCCAGTAACCTTTTGCATCTTGCCCTTTCTATTCCTAGTATTATTGATATTCCTAGTTGATATTCCTAGTATTATTAATTTTGTTAAGGTTTTATTTCTTATTTTTTATTTTAGAAAGATCAAGGAATGAAAGACAAATACATTCTGGCATGTAGGATGAGAACTTAAAATAATTGGTCCATGTAATCTGTAATAGAATTATTTCAGATGAAAGTTGATAATCATGTTGATTTTCATGGGAAAGTAGCCAAAAATCTATAGTCAACTGGTCAACTTTAGTCAATTGGTTTCTAGTCAAGTCTAGTCTAGTGTACAGTATAGTCTAGTGTATAGTATAGTACACTATAGTGTATAATATAGTATAGTGTAATGTAGTGTAGTATAGTATAGTATAGATCACAACTCTCACATTTTAAAAATGCAAATTAGATTACATTGCATATCCTTCATTTAAACCCACCCACAGTTTTCTATTTCCTATAGGGTCATGTCCAAACTCCATAGGATGTCCACATTAAGGCATCTTTCAAGTGTTCGTCTAATCTTACTCACCAACTTACTCTTCCAGCTCTAGCAGGATATAGGAATTTCCTAAGTGTTAAATGCAT
>PVHY01018835.1:16279-28610 GCA_004024945.1 Uropsilus gracilis | reverse complement strand
AATGTATTTTGAGAAACCCAAAGTGCTTGCTCACAGCAAATGACTTCCATGAGAAAAAATCTGATGTCTTTATGTTATAAAATTTGCAACAGGAAAAATTTTGGTGCAAAATTTGGTGCAAACTAACCTAACCTTGGAGTAACTCTTACTGTCTCTCCAACTTCACCTTCAGTTCTGAGAAGCACATTCAAGAGTCTCTTGTCCTACAAAAGTTTATTCTAAATAATCTTTCACTATGATAAGCAATCAGCAGCAGTGAGCTGCCGTGGCCCCAGCAGGCTTCCACGCACACCAGTCCCCAGTGCCCAAATGAAGCCTGAAACTCTATCTAGAAAGGAAAATCGCATTTTAAAAGCACATGGCTGCCGTGGGAAAGTTTTTTTTAATGAAGTCTTGGGAAGTTCCAAAGGCAAGCACTGTCACTGCTAAACAGGCAAGTCAGAGGGATGTCTACAGGAATTAAGCTTTGGTCAGGAAGTAGGGCCCAGGGGACTGGGGGGGGTGTCATGGTCCTGCCTAGCCGGGTACCCTCTTATACCCTACCCCTGTCTGATAGTGTAGAGCACATCTGGAAAAGTAGTGAGATCACCGAAATGCATATAAGAGGCATTTGGATGCTGTGCCTGATCACAGCCCTCAGCTCCAATTCTCATCTCCAATCTTCTTCACATCTCTTTACCCTGAGGATCCTAAAATGTCACACTAGCTTCCTTGGCCCCCAGCTCCTGAGGTATAGCAACTGATGGGCATGAGGGAGGAGGGTGACGCTCCCTCCTCGCCAGGTTGCTGTGGTTTGTGGTTACCTCACTCCTGTTAGGGAGCCTCTGTCTATAGGCAGCCTCCCTTCTTCCTCTCCAGCTTTCAGGTGGAGATGTGTTCACTGATCCTCTTGCTCCTAGCCCTCAGACAATACCCCGTCTCCTGTTGGACTCTACAAACTCTGCCTTCCCTTTAGAAAGAGCATCCCTCTAGTTACCAACTTTGATTATACCAACTCTTTCCTATGGAACTCTGATGAGTACAGATGTCATTTAAAGTACACTGAATGTGCCATATATTAGTGAAATCATTTGGTTTCTTCCTTTTTGCTAATATGATTTCTTCTAAGTACATCCATGTTATCGCAAAATCATCAAATTTGTCATTTTTTATTGATGAGTAATATTCCATTGTGTCCATGAGGAAAAGTCAAAACAAGCACGCTAACAACCAAACTGAAATACACAACTTGGGGTGGCGGGGGAGCGGGAGAGGGTGGGAATGGTCAGGAAGGGAAGGCAAATGGTGAGCAAACCCTGGGGATTACAAAGATGTGAAATTTATATATAAATACATTATTTAATTTAAAAAGTACACTGAAATACAAAAAAATATGGTAGAAAGGTCATAATGCTATGACTTATCTTAAATCTTTTAGAACATTTCCTAGTTCTAAATATAACACCTCTGAGAAGGAAAGAGAAATAAACCATGGAACTAAACCAGTCATTTGATGATTGTCCCTCAATGTCCCCTTCTATGGACCTGGTCCCTAGGAAATTTCTCCATATCCAGGTAGAAATTCAAGTGTGACTGACCCAGGGTAAAAAGAGTTGTATCAAAGACAACTACAGTGGATTCCACCAGATCCTCTTATAATAGGATCTACCTTATCTCTTCCTCCTACTTGTTCTTTAGTTCATCCAAGATTGGTTTCATTTCTATCTGTGTTCCTGGTCGTGGACACCAAGGGCATAAATAACACAGATTTAAGTGTTAACTTGAACCCAAGACAAGCGAGGTTTGAAACCAGACATTGGAGAAGAGCTCTAGACTTTCCCTTGTGATGTCTGTGGGTGGGTGAAGGCGAGAGAAATGATAACCAAAGCCAAGGGAGCACTGCAACCTCCATGAGGCAACAGCAACACAGACATAGTTACAAAGGCTGCTTTTGGGGGTCACCACAATTCCCCATGCTGAGGCCAGTCATGGAGGACAGTAGATAAAAACAACCCTCTGAGAGGCTCTGGAGTCTGAGCCTTGGCAGAGAGGAAATAATCACAGCCAATTTTTACACCCTAGGGAAACGCCCAGACATGATCCCTGAGTAGACAAAGAAATTCAGGGCTCAGGGCACCAAAAGGGGAAGAGTGCTCAGAAATAAGCTCTTCCTTATATCATCAAAAGTCTTATCTTCTAGCATTCTTCATCTCTGCTCTTCCAACATCTTCAAATATAAATACAAACCTGTTTGGGTAGAATCAGAAGCAATTTTTGACTTTGGAATCTATACACATTCACACATTGGGAATTTTCAAACATACAAAGTGACTTCTCCTAAAGTGGATTTTTCATTTACTCTATTTTATTCCCTTTTAGCCACTGAAGGGAAGGAAAGATTCCCTCAAATTGTCCTGTAGACATTCTCTGCCTCGCCATCAGTCTTTACCTCCAGACTGTGAGCTTCTTTAGTACAAGAGCAGATTATCCCTATCTCTGGATACTGATGTCCAGTACTAAGTGTAATAGGTGCACAATAATGTTTGGGTCATGTGGTGGTTAGTTTCAGTTAACTGGCTAGAAATAGAAGAGATAGCAATCTGATCATTCTTCATAGAATAACATTTGGGAGATATGAAAACAGAAAGTAATTATAAGCTATTTTTAAGAATGTGGTTGAGATTCCTTACAATAGCTAAGATATGAAAATAACATAAATGCCCCAAAACAGATGAATGGATCAAAGAGATGAGGTACATAAATACAATGGAATACTAATCAGCAATCAAAAAAGATAAACTCATGTCATTTGCAGCAACACAGATGGAGCTGGAAGGAGTTATGCTAAGCAAAATCAGAAGGCAAAGGATAAATAGCAGATGGTATCACTTATATGCAGAATATGAAGAAACAAAACAAAGGATCAGGGAAAAGATGAAATGTGCAAGTTGAACATAGATCTGAGTTACACAGCAGAGAAGGTGAAGGGAGAGGGAGCAAAACAGGGGAGGAAAGAGCACACAAGGGACTGTGGTGACCGATCATGAGTGCTATGGTGGAGAAAACTATGGGGTCTACACCAGGGAGGGAGAAATCAAATACTAGCCTAAATTAGCACAGATGTAAGAAAATCCATGTTTTTTTTTTAAAAAAAGAATGAAGCTAGGAATCTATGATCTGCTTTATTAAATATTCATTTGTAAAACTCATTTGTCTTAACCTCACCCCTAAGCCTGTTGGAAGCAGAGGTGGTATTCTTCTGTATCTTTCTGTCTCATTCTTTGAAGCACAAGCACAAACCTTGCTTGTAATCAGCACAAAATAAAAACAAGTTCAATTTGACTGGATAATTACCATATCTTCTATTTCCACTCATCTTTTTCTTTGGTTTCACTGTAAAATTAACAAATAGGGCCTTCATTCTTAGAAGTCCCCTCCAAAGGCCTCTGTGACCCTACTCCCTCCTGGTTCTTGTCCCACTGTCCTCAGTATTTGTCTTCTGCTCTTCATCAGTTTTGATACACACACTCTGAGGCTTGGTCCTCCCTTGTCTTTTCCCTTTAGTTTCTACAGTTTCATCTACCAGAAACACTATTGCTTAAATTATGACCTCCGTGGATGACTCCCAAATAATTCTCGTAAGACTTGATATTCTCATTGCTCTCTCTCTCTCTCTCATTCACTCTCTCTGTCTCCTCACCTCCCCCAGCTAAGCTCTCATATTGTCTTCGAGATAAACAAGAAAGTTGCCATGAGGCTCACAGGTATACAGGCTGCAATTCTCAACCTCCCTCAGTTCAGCTATAGGAAATGATGAGGCCACAATAAGAAATGAAGCATCAAGCTTAACATCAGCTTTCTAGCACAGGAGGCGAAAATAGTGGGGGCCCCAGCATTTGTAAATTGGCAGAGGTCTGGGATTGAAGAGGCCATGCCCACTCACACTGGACAGGATTTTTAGCTCTCTGCCTCTGAGGCTCCGCTTGCGTTTGTGCCCCACCCCTAACAGCCCTTGGGCCCCCAACTGCCTGGAAATCATCTCCTACTCTAGGGCGATATACACAGACTTGTGGATTCTCACTCAGTTCCGTATCTGGATGCTGATTTCTGGACATCCCCCTGAGAATGGGGGTCTCTCCTCACTTCAGCTTCCCATTATTAACCTCATCATACAACTGGTCTCTGGTCTCTCAGGCTGCACAAAAACAAGAAAAACAAGGGCCCAGATTGCAATTTTTTTTTTTTTGAGACTAGATCTCACTATTTTTGCCCATGGAACCACAGGCTTTTGTTGCCCAGGGTACCACAGACTCAAGCAATCCCCAGTCTCAGCTTCCCAGGTAGCTTGGGATTACAGGCGCGCACCACCATGTCCAGCTATTTTTTTTTTTTTTTTGGAACTAGGTCTCGCTACGGGATCCAGGCAGGACTCGAAACACGATCCCTAGCCCCAGCTTCATAGGCTGAAGCTTACAGGCACGAGCCACTGTGCCCGACCCCCAGATTGCAATTCTAAGAAGTCCTTTTCTTTGTGCCATGAGACCAAATTCACAGCCATTCTTTCAGTTCTTTTGCCCATCATTGCTTATTGCCCTTTGACTTCTCTCCCAATTATTTCCTAGTATCATTATTCAGCTTAAAGTTCTATGCACGGACTGCTATGTTGTATTTTCCTTTTCCTACAGAGTAATAAACTCCAGTTTCCAGTCTCCTTGCAGTCAGGGTGTCCACGTAAGGAAGTTCTTGCCGAAGGAATGTGAGCACAAGTGAAGTGCGCTCCTCCGGGTTAGCCCTAAACCACAGAGTGTGCACTTCTTGTGCTCTTTCATCTGCCTGTAAGTTAGAACACAAACAGGCTTGTGATCCAGGTTGAGCCTTCAGATCAGGGAAATATCCTAAAGAAGCACAGCACAAGGAAGTTCCATCGATGAGATGATAAGGCGAAGAAACTGACAACAAACATTTCAATGTGTTTACAACTCTGACACTCCCGGGAAATCCAAGCCCCAAACCAGTGGATTTGTCTCTGAACAGGGTATCAACCCAAAAATTCTTGGGAAGATTGGAAATAAGGAAAACCAGTCTTTCAATAAAGGGAGCTGGAGCAGCAGCGTCCCAGTGGAGGACAGCCAAACAAGATGGAAAGAAAGTCACTGAACCTGAACCTGAACCTGTTCATAGGAGAGAAAAATAACCTTTGGTTCTCTTCCAGCCACCAAGTTTAGGAATTTCTTTGCCTAAGAGGCCTGAGGCTCCAGATGAAGGTTTTGCAAAGAAACAGGATGTTAGCAGGTACTGGGTGCTTCCTTGCACTGTGAGGAAAGGATGGGCTGAGGCAAGAATTGTTTGTAGGCAAAGGTGGAAAAGAACAGAGAGCATCCAGAAATGGCGGAGGGTAAGTAAACTTAGTTGCTTGTGTGATTCCAAAAAACAGAATGTGGTATTAAGTATAGTCTTTCTCAAGGTCCTCTCAATAAAACATAACAGGAAGGAAAACATGTCTGTGGTAAAGATTAGCATGAGAGCATCTTCCTGCCCATATCTGTGTTTCAGAGGATCTAAAAGTAGTGACCACGAAGAGAGAAAGAGAGAGAGGTGATCAAGCACAATTGTGGGGGAAAAGAGAGAGGTAGACCAAGCACATATGTGGGGAAAAAGTTATCTTAAGAGCTTGACCAGTATAGAATGTGGATGTGGTAACTGAGTAGTGGACTGACTAAAAAGCTGACAGACAGCAACTCAGTAACATTTCTAAGGGACTCTGTGTACTGCCACGGAAGACACAACTTGGCTCAGAAAGACCTATGATCACTTGTCCCCCAAAGAGCACACACATTCAAACACCCATTTGACACATAGATGGATTCAATGGACAAAGCCAACGTTGGAATCCCTCAGAGGTCTCTCCCAGAACTGCCCAGGCAGAAAGGCCTTAATAACTCCTTCCCAGTAGGGTATCCTCATTTGCATGCACCTGTCACAGCCACAGGTCTCTCATTTTGAATGAGGTGTTTGTTTCTGGTTTTTTGTTTTTGGGTTTTTTTTTGGGGGGGGGGTTAGTTTTTATTGTTATGTTCTATGGCGTCCTTGTCTCCCTCCCTCCTCTGCAGAGTGGGCACCTGTCAATCAGAACAAAGAAAGAAATGAATGTTTTAGCATGAGTATTTAAAACAGAGGTTAGGACAGGAAGGTCAGACCCTTTCAAGGAAAGCAGGTGGGTTGTCACACACGAGAGGGTCCGGGTGCCAAGAGAAAGGAGCAGAAACTCTGGAATCTGCTGAACCTGGGTTAAGTGCTGGCTCATCTCTTTCATCAATGGCCCTGACCTGATACATGACTGATCTGGCAGAGCCTCTTCTTTCCTCTAAAAATGTCATGACCACCATAGAAACTTAATAAAGACTGAATGAAAGCAATGTTTTTAAGGTGCTTAATACGCTTGGCACACAGAAAATGATAAATGTTAGCTGGTGCTTCCCCAGAGAGCTAGGTGACTCAAAATTTCTTGACCATTCAACTGGCAATTGGAAGTTTAACTGCCAGAGCTCTAACACCTCAATTTAGCAAGGATAGATGACAAAATCACCCTATCCCTATGCTAAAATAACTTCAGTCTTAGAAGGAATTTCCCACCACCTGAGAGTATGTGCCACAGCAACTAAGTTGAAGATACTCCATTTCCCACTTTTGCTACTTGAAACAAAACAGAGGCAGGAGTGGGTGAGAAGTCGGGAAGAGATGATGTGGTGAGCTAGAAGATAGGCTTCGGACCCTGGATTTAAATGCTGGCAGGTAAAAGCAAGGGCAAAACAGTTCAAGAGTGTGGCCCCCACAGCTAGCACACTCAACAAGTAAGAACAAGTAAGCTGTTCCTCTACTATGACGAGCCATGTAAGGTGCCTACTCATATCTCCTTGTCTGCTTGATTCCATGGTGAGATGGACAGTATAGTAGTAGCCACTGCGGGGAAGAAAACTAAACTGGGAGAGACTCATCTACTCTGACCCGCTCACATCCTCTGGCCTAGGGTGCTTCTCACCATACTGATCACTAGAGTCTCTCTTTGGTAGTTAATTGTGTGCCCTGCAAGAAATAAAATATGCAGACTTGTTCTTCGCAATGACATTAATGCCTCTTACAAACAATTACTGACTCTAGAAGAAATGTAATATGATTGTGGTCATATTTTTAAATTTGTAAGTGCTTCTCTCCTTAGAGTTTTTAAGAAAAGTTGATGAGAAAATTTCAGATCATCAAACGAAAATGATAGAATAAAACTCCAGGGACATGATAGAAAATTGCAGAAACTCTGAAGACATGATTGAAAATAGCAGTACAAGCCAGAAACAGCTTGTGCGTTTCAAGGCAGCTCACAGGAGCCAGCAACCTGGTTTATTTATAGCGCAGTAGAGTGTAAAATTTAAGATACACCTTATCCTAAAGCATTTTATGCTCCCAATCAACAAAATGGAGGGTACTAGTTGAACTGGGTTATTGGCTTCATTTGTGAGATTATAAGTTAGGGTGCAAATGACCTGGTAATGAGAAAGACTAGTGATGCTGCAGTAGCAGTTCATGGAAACCTGACCTTGCTGATATCCCAGCTATGGGATGTGAGTGGACTTTGCACATGTGGAAAATTACATATGTGTAATGGGCAAATCCCACGGGTCCTGTCACAGTGGATCCACCCACTGATTCCTCACATCCTGCACAGTTAACATTTCCTTGCTGTTCAACACAGGCAGGAGAAGAATAGGAAAAGTATACCCCAAAAGTATAAAGATGCATAATGCACTAAGGGAGCTCATTATCTGGTCAGGGCTAATCCCCCAGTCCCTGCAGGGACATCTCCATACCTGGAGATTGTCATGATAAATATGACTAGGGCTGCTGCTGGCAACAAATGAGCCAAGGCGGGGATTCCCCTACACACACTACAATGCACAGGCAGACCTCCGCAGCAAAGAATTACCCAGTCCAAAACGTCAGTGGTGTTGATGCAGTTTGCAGGATGCTGAGACGCTGTGTACTACAGAGTTGAGTATGACATGAACTGTCCCAGGGACTCTCAGACTGACAACATTTCAACAGATCAATACGATTCTGTGTTGGAAAGGCTGCAGGTGAAACAGCACTGTCATAAAATATAGGTGGAAAATTTAAGTTAAATGGATGGGGGTGGGGGATAATATCACCATGTGTGCTGAAGGCTTTGGAAACATACATACTTTATTGAACTGGTTTACTGTTTCGAGTAGTTTTTCTGTGGTAGGGAAGACAGTAGCTTCCCTATATGCAAAAAGTCAAGCAGAAGAAAAAGAAATTTTAAAAAACCATCCCATTTACCATTGTACGTAAAAAAAAAAAAATCTGGGGATAAACCTAACAAAACATGTGAAAGAATTATACAAAGAAAACTTTAAAACACTGCTAAAAAAGATAGAAGACATAAGGAAGTGGAAAGACATTCCCTGCTCATAGATTGGTAAAATTAACATCATCAAAATGGCCATCCTATTAAAAGCAATCTACAGATTCAACAATTCCTATAAAAATTTCAATGACATTTTTTAAAGAGATAGAACAAAGATGACTGAAATTCATATGGACTAACAAAAGACCTTGAATATCAAAAAGTCTCCTGACCAAAAAAAGAGAAAATGGAGGTATTACTATTCCAGACTTCAAACTATACTACAAAGCCATAATAATTAAAACAGCTTGGTACTGGTACAAAAACAGACAATCAGACCAACGGGACAGAATTGAGTGCCCTGAAATAAAACCACACATATATAGTCAACTAATCTTTGACATGGGAGTGAAAAACTTACGGTGGAACAAGGACAGCCTCTTCAATAAAAGGTGCTGGGAAAAATGGATCAAGACACACAAAAAAAATACCAGGACAACACCCTCACACCTTGTACTAAAACTAACTCAAAATGGATAAAACACTTGGGTGTAAGACCTGAAACCATAAAATACATAGAGAAAGACTTGGGCAAAACCCTCCATGGGTTACAATTCAGAAATCCCTTTCTGGACACATTTACAGAGGACAAAAAAAATGAAGAAAAACATAGACAGATGGGACTACATCAAACTAAAAAGCTTCTGTACAGCAAAAGAGACAACAGACAAAACAAAAAGCCCAACCGAATGGGAAAAAATTTTTGCCCTCCACAAAAGTGATAAGGATTTAATAACAAAGATCCACAAGGAACTCATACAACTTAGCAAAAACAAAACAAGAAGCCCAGTCAGAAAATGGGGAGAACTAAAAAGACACTTTTCCAAAAAAGAAATACACATGGCCAACAAGCACATGAAAAAATGCTCAACAACATTAGTAATTAGGGAAATGCAAATCAAAACCACAATGAGATACAACCTTCCACCAGTGAGAATGGCCCACATAAAAAAAAATCAGGTAACAATAAGTGCTGACATGAATGCAGAGAGAAAGGAACACTCTTACACTGCTGGTAGGAATGTAAACTGGTGCAGCCACTATGGAAAACAGTGTGGAGGACCTTCAAACTAATGAAAATGGAACTACCACTTGATCCAGCAATCGCTCTTCTGGGAATCTACCCAAAAGAGACTTCAATACCAATACAAAGGGACACCTGTACTTGGACGTTTTTTTACAGCACTATTTATAATTGCAAGGACATGGAAACAACCCAAATGTCCCAAAACAGATGATTGGATGAAAAAGATGTATATATACACAATGGAATATTACTCATCAATTAAAAATGACAAATTTGATGAATTTATGATAAAATGGATATACCTAGAAGAAATCATATTAGCCAGAAACAAGTCTGAAAGAAAAAGACAGAAACAAAAAGCCTTCAAGTAATATATGAGTAATAGGAAAAACAAAAGGCTAGGAGGAAAAGTCCAAACAAGCTAATAATCATACTAAAGAACACAACTTGGGAGGGGGGGAGGGTATGATGGGAGGGAGTGGTTTGGGAGGGAAGGTGGTAGGTGATCCCCAGGGAATACAAAGATGTGAAATATATATAGAAATAAATTAATTAAATTTAAAAAGCATACATACTATTTCTATATTTGCTTCCTTTTCATTCTCATCTTCTCTTTTTCTTTGCTTTCTCTTTTCTTTCCTCCTAGCACTGAGCGGTCAGCATATGGCTAGTAGAGCATGATGAAAGGGAGTTCGGAGAGTTTAATAGAGGCACGTTTGCCAGTCTCCAGGAACACGAGTTGGAGGAACTGGAGGCTGATAAAGAAGCTGAAGAGAGACACAGCCAGCAGGTCTGGCAGCCAAGGACAAGAGGCATCAGGAAGGAAGGCAGCCAGAGAAGAGGCAGGAAGGCCTTTGTGGTTGGAAGATGGGTCACTTGGAACAAATAAGTGAAATAGGGAAGATAATGGAAGTCAAGAGTATGTGTACAAACATATTAGGGGGAAGAACAGAAAGGCCTCTGGGTATCAGCCTGGGATATGAGGAATAAGTATGAACTCATGATTTTATAGTACATTGTAAAGAGCTGGTTGCAGAAGCTGCCACAGCCGTACATGGCCAAAGACAGAAAAAAGTTTGAATGTATCCTGGTGTATTTATCTACAATCCCTGCCCTCTAGAAGATAAAAAGCCATGAAACCTGGCACACCAACCAACCATATATTGGTTTGCAAATACTATTTCCAAGGGAAAATACAAGATGAGTCTGGAGTATCTTGTCCCATGGACCAAATTGAGGACAATTTTCATATCAGTAAATAATGAAAGTAACACATTCAATGTACTTAATACAAAAGGAACCAAATCATACTTCCTAATATAAATGAATAAATACAGGAGAGAGAAATTCATTCTTCCTTAGACTTTGTGGTAGAATTCTGCTAATGTAGAAGGAGTAATGGAAATCCAGAATCACCATTTGGCAACACTCAGAGGTGCTGATTCAGACAGACATCATCAAAGAATGGTAAGGTTAAAGGGGGGAGGTTTAATGGGGAACACCTACTAACAAACCTCATATTACTTCCCCATAAACACCAATAAATTCAAAAGGGAAAAAAGATGAAATTAAGGGATGGGGAGGAGATCTGGCAAACACCAAAAAAAAAAACAACAGGTGACCAATATTATAGGGGGGGGTAGGTTTACAGGGTGTACAGTGCACTGATGTAGTCTAGTAAAAAGAGTAGAATATTCTAACCAAGAATATAGGAAAAAAGATGAAATTAAGGGATGGGGAGGAGATCTGGCAAACACCAAAAAAAAACAACAACAGGTGACCAATATTATAGGGGTGGGTAGGTTTACAGGGTGTACAGTGCACTGATGTAGTCTAGTAAAAAGAGTAGAATATTCTAGCCAAGAATATAGGATCTGGGTCTGGTTCTGAAGGAAATCACCCACTCAACTCAGGTTGAGAGTCGCCCAAACAGGATGAGACCTGTATTCTAAGACTTATACATCTGTAAGGACATGAGGAACAGTGCAGGTCTAAGGAGCTACTCCAGAAGAGCCATGGCAAATAAATGTAATATGGATCCTCCATCAAGCAAGAAAAAGAGATATCTGGGGGACAACGGATGAAATATGAATGGACTTTATTGACAGGATGGTGGTGTTGTACCAATGTCCATTTCCTGACTTGGCAGTGCTGTGATGAATTTTAGGCATCAGTTTGACTTGGTTAACAATGTCTAACCCAATGAGGAAAACATTGTTTCTGGGGTGCCCATAAGAGTGTTTCTTTTTTTTTTTTTTTTTTTTTGAGGATCAATATTGTGTAAGTTTAATTTCACTGTCATCCATAACTGCCAGGTATTTCGCCAGTAACATGAAGTTATTGGGGAATAATGGAGGAATTGTCATTATAGAAATGCAGACTATGGAGGGGAGGAGTCATGGCATATCCAGAGAAACAGAGAGATACACGCTTGGGGAAAGGAGGTACTTTGGAGAGCCATCAACTTCCCATTCTAAAGCCAAAGGATATGGCCTTCCTGCAGGACACAAATGAAGGTGTGGGCATGAAACAAGTAAGCACTTTTTTTTTTGGTCATTTCTTTTTTTTTTTTATTTATATATATTTCACATCATTTCAGTCCCTGGGGGTCACCCACCACCTCCCCTTCCCACCTGCTCCAGCTGGTCCTCATTCTCCCCTTGTGCAGTTTCATTTGGTTGACCATATATTAGTGAAACCATTTGGTTTCTGTCCCTTTCTATCTGGCTCATTTCTGCTAGAATGATTTCTTCTAGGTACATCCAGGTTTCCATAAATTCATCAAATTTGTCATTTTTAATTGATGAGTAATACTCCATTGTGTATATATACCACATCTTTTTCATCCA